>SNQJ01S0013169.1:109436-140405 GCA_010110895.2 Picea sitchensis
CTGATTCAAAGTGCTATTTCTGTTGCTATTTCGTATATCATTTCTGTGTATTGTGAAGATTATGCTGGATATTTTACTGTTATTCTGTCATTTCTAGCATTTCATTTATGTTCTACATATTTTATATATCTGGTATCTTGCAGGAATTCTTTTGGGAGTGATGGTGGTGCCTGCTGACACTCCTTGATCTTTGTTTCTCATTAGGGGACTTGTGGCTTCCTGACTTGCTAGAGCCACTCTCCTTGTCTAACTTCTTCTCAATTATGTCTAGGATTTTCATTAACTTCAAGTTGAAGTCATCCTACTTCTCTTTGGCCTTCATAAAAATTTCATTATCATCTTTGTAGCTTTGGACATATTCATGCAATTTTATGATGGTCTCCACTAGATTGATGTATTTATCCTTTCGTTATCCATGTCCATTGGAATTTGTTCCCTCAATTCCCAGATGGAAATTCATTCCTCTAACCTCAACTTCCTGACTGTAAGCCTCTTGTGCATCCTCCATCTCTATGCACTCCAAGAATATTATATTATGTTTTTGTAGCAGAAAAGTATGCAAAAGTGTGCATCCAACATAACTCTTGTCAGACTAATTGTCTGAACAAAACCATGCAAACATGCACAATTCTAGTTTGTAAATAATCATAATTCCTTCTGCTGATTTTATGAGAAATTTTACTGTTCATAGAGAATTTATGGGTGAACATTTGTCCTCTACTGTTCCATACCTTTCCAATGACTTTTCCCTTGATCAATTCTAAGTTTTGAGCAGGAAGTTATGAATATTTGAGCAATGACACTTCCTAGAAGGTGATCTATGTTCAAATGTTCTTAATTCTCAGAGCCGAATTGGCTCTTGGATCCATGCTAGATCCTCTCTTAAACTTTACAACCTTTTCCTTCTTTGGATGCAATTTTGTTCAATCATGGACCTCACATGTTCCTTTTCTTAAAAGTTGATAGGCACTTATCTGGAACTTCGACGCTTCGAAACTTTTGGCTTCGAAGAATTTCACACCTTCTTCTCTCATTTCTTCTGAACACCGAACTCCTTAACATTTTTAACTTTTTGGGGGCCACGTAATACTGTTGTCATCATATAAACATGGCCCCTACGTGTCGTACTGCTAAATGGTCCAATGAAGGTTGACAAAAATACAAATCCGACTGATATGTGGCATACATCCTGCATGCCCACATCATCTTAGGTGACATTGGTAGGCCATGTCACTTCAGGACTTCGAGACTTCGGGCTTTGGGATATTTCACCTTAGCTCACTTTGTTTCTCCCGAACGTCTAACTCCCAAACTACTTAAACTTTGGGGACCATGAAGTACAACTATCATTAATCAAATTGGCGACACTTGGCCCCTTCGTTGAGTGACACGTGGAAGACCTAGGTAGGTCCACGTCACCCTAGGTGATGTCATCTTTCCACATCATACCTGGCGCTTCATGACTTCGGGGATTTTCTACCTTCGACATTTTCTCCAAGTTGTCAAACTACTGAATAAGTTGATCCGTCGACATGTATCTCCTTTAATGAACAGTCTAGATTAATTCTAGACTTCGGGACTTCGGTAGATTTCTCTCTAGCAGACTTCATTTCTCTCGAATGTCGAATTCCCGAACCACTTAATATTTATGAGGTCCATGCAATACACCCATCCTCATATAATATGGTGACATGTGGCCCCACATGTCGGATGACTATTTCTCCAACAAGGCCATCCAGGTACCATTCTGACTAACATGTGGCAGGACTAGGGAATTCCACGTCACCCTAGGTGACGTTATCATGCCACGTCACTTCGAAACTTTGGGCCTCGAGATATTTTATCTTAGTTCACTCTTTTTCTTCCGAACGCCGAACTACCGAACTAGATGATCTATTTGGGGAAAATCCACGATCCTCCTTCTCTTGGATGATCTACGAATGGAAATTACTTTGGAACTTTGGAACTTCAGGATTCGACCCTTTTTTCTTAAGTACAACACAAAATTTTCTTCAAAGTCACGAATTCCAAAGGACTTGGAGGTTAATTTTCATGCACCTTCTTCATATATGAGGGTTGGTAAAGGTCCACCTTTCCCCATGCAGATCTTGTGGCCCAAATTCCCTGTTATGGTTATCAACCAGGATTACTGTTGTTTTATTCCCTATTGAATTTCTTGGACCGCTATACCTCTTGAGCTTTGGAACACAATCAGTGTGTTCCCTCAGTGCCCTCCTGGCATCCTGAATGCTTTGAGAATGAATTTTGTCCATTTCGACAATAGTTCACTTTGAATCCTTTTCTTCAATAACCACTTATCTGACCCATCTAGACTCAGTGTGTAAACCATGGGCTCTGATACCATATTGTAATGTCCCCAACCACCCACTGGTCGGACCATGCTACCTCAGACACACACGATCTCAAGCTCAATTATAGATAATTAAAACTGTCCATGCCCATACATAGACCTGCTGGGCTATGGAAGATAGATCTCTTTGCAGATTAAATCACATATAAACTTAACATAAATAAGCAGAGATAACATGAAAGCATACATGCAGCGAAGCACATGATATTATTATAAGAATCACAAACATGCACTAAAATACATCATTTAACCATTAAGAAAAAAAATGATACTCATCTCTTAATTGTAGTGCACCGAATGTGTATAGACCTTCCACGAACCTCCCATCCTTAGACTACGCTACTCATCACTCTCAACAGTGGGTCACCCCTGAGCTGGAACTAAACTCCACCGGGAAAGGGATTCCTAGTCTAGGCAAAGACAACATGAAATTGCATGAGTCTACAAGAATTATTTCCTCCAAGGAGCCACTTACGCCCACCGCTCACAGACTCTCATTCCTTGCATGCCTGTCCCACCCCAGGAGAATACACCATCACTATCACAGAGTCCCTTAACTACTTCACTTCCCTTTCATGGATTCAACAATAGGATATACAAGAATTCTCAGAGCTTTGTATCCTCTACTGGATTCCCTCCATGAGAACTCACTTCCTCAACAAACTCTCTCACCTGGAGAGAGGTTCTCACATGCCTCACAAACTGCTTCTTCAATCCATAGGCCTGACAACCCGCTTCTTCAATCCAACTCCTCAACACATCGGCAAGGGTGATAGAAACAACAAAAACTAGATGTGGGGCATGGTAATGCTAGAACAAAACATAGGAAACCCACAAGGTATAGTTTCAACAAAGATATCAGTTCATTCTTGTTGCATAGTTTCGGGATGTTCAAGGGTTCAACAATGACATTCCAAGATTTACTTCTTTCCTTCTTGTTGTGTGTGTGAGTGGAAGGAATGGAAAAAGGGTCCTCGAAACATTCAAAATCCCCACAGATATTTGCATGTGCCTGAGATGACACATGGCACTCATGAAGTGCATTCCTCTCCATTTGGAATTCCTTCCCCCTCCCCCAAGGAACTTAGGATAAGTTCATATCCTCCTCACATCATTTAGAATAATAATATATATATTATTATTTGATATTTAAGCTCTTAATCTTAGCCCCTTTTTCCAACCTTTCAACCCCCTCCCTTACCCATCCTAGTGGGGCTTAGTCCCCCATACTATTTCATCATGGTCAGTCTACACACAGTGATGTTTTTATATTAATGATTTGAATATTTACATATATAAAACAGGCTCTTGGCCTTGGCATCCTAGGCTCTCTGGCCCAACTATCACATAAGCCTCCTAGCTTATCATTACTTGGCTCACCAGCCTATGAAACATGTTTACAATTCATGATTAAAAATTAGCGGCTCGACCTTGGGGTATTACATTGCAACTGAACAATTCATGTATAATATGTGGGCCAACATATTAAACTCTTGTACCTTATAATTCATCATATGGTGGAGGCACTAGAGCTACAAGACTTTGCTTCAAAATATGGAAAAGAGTTATTGCATTTGCAATTGAATTGCATCCTAACTATGGAGTTGATTAGTGGGTAGGAATAAATAAATAGTATGGTTGTTTTAATGGTTGGCCAAAATATTCTATTAAAATCTCTATGTAAGTAGTTAGCACTAATTATTTTTTGCAAATTAGTATGTGTTCACCAAATTTCCTCCATAATATAGATCACTTACAAAAACTCACAAACAACTAGAAAAATATTTCTGCATTATATGATAGGGAAAAGATTGGGAACTTGAATTGATTAATGAGATATTGGTGCTATTTGAAGAAGCATGTGTTGAATCAATACAATAGTAGAAGAAGTTGGGTGTGCACATTAGAGAAATTGAAGTGGAAATTTAGGATTTGTAGGTTGATAATCAAACCTTATCCAACTCATTACAAGATAAAGACACTACTCTTTGGATTGTCCAATATCACCAACTAGATGGCTTAGAGGGATATACACCATTACATGAGCATGTTATTTAGAGCTACTCCTATGGAGTATGGACTTGATAGAATTATGAAGAAAACTTTGGCAAAATAGAGGGTTGAGATCTCTCTCTAGTTGCAAAAAATATATTAGTATATGAAGGATGTGCCAAATGTCTTCTACCTCCTAGAAGAGTGTCAATTTTAAATGCATGCATGTCATGTATTAATATTGGTTATATAAAAATGAAGCATGGAAATATCAAGACAATATCATGATTAAGGACTTCAAGGTCACCTGGAAAAAACTTAACCTATCTCACTATTGACAGGATATTTCCCCCTTGATTATGGATCAAAATCACAACAGATCAAGACTGTATGGAGAAGATAGAAATATTCCCTCCAAGACAAGCATGCACAAACTAAAAAAATAAATACTTTACAAGGAGAAGTTAGGGAAGGATGAGGGAGAAAGGGTGTACCTCAAATCTCTTGTTTTATGGCGATCCCACGCATTTCTCTTGACAAACTATATATCCTTTGTTGGATGTGACCTGCAAAATGGGCATGATACCAGAGCTTCTACGGAGGTATTTACATGATCAAAGGGTATATATGTCATATATCATGTTCAAAGTACACTTAGTAAGAAAATACATACAATGAACACATGATAAGAGGGAAAACAAACTCTTCTATTAACACCAAATCAGAATGGTAAGTTACAACCTTGTCTCACCTTTGGCACTGTCTCAAAGCCAACTATCTAGGTTCCTCCGAGAATTCCTCAAGCATCAACTCAACCACTATGCTCTTCCTTGAATGGACCAAGTATATATAAGTATAAACCCAATAGCCATATAAATAGGAAATAAAAGTTGGAAAAGGATTTTCCAGATAACATGGGGTTTTTCTCGGAGGATTGTAGGAAAGGGAGGTTTGTTAGATGCTAATAGAATAATATTGCACCAAGGGACTTGACCTCTTATTATCCCAAAAGGGTGATTTTATATCTTCCCCAAGAGGTTGGAGGAGTTGGATTTCTTTGTTTACGGGAAAGGGATGTTGGGAAATGAGCCCAACCGAAAAACCCACCTGAGAACACAAGATTATTTTATTTTTAAAATATTTTTAAGGGAATTCATGGGTTTCAAGTTGAAGAGTCGCAGATATCCACGATTTTCACTAGGGAAACCTGCAGATATGCTCATAAGGAATGGTTTTTAGATTATTTTGGAGAGGTAACATGGGAAAATGTCCAGCAATATTTTGGAAAGGGTTAGGCCATGGCACAAATGCATAGGTGTGGCATTTTTTTCTATAACAAATGACCCCTAATGTGTGAGGTAAGAAGGGAAAAATGATGGCCGAAATACATCATAAACTCTGAGAGGAGAGGATGCATTGAAGTACCCCTGAAGGTTCCCAAACAACAGATTCAAGAAAAATAACCATCAACAAAGATCAAGCAAGAGTTTTTCTTCCCAAGTTGAGAATACACATGCTCAAGAGTGATATAAGCATGGTCACCAAATAAAGTACACAACAGATCCATGGTACATATAAAAGTGTGACTAATTTCCATGGCCATGAACAATACACACTGGATCCATGTAATAAATATGAAGTAGAAAGCATGGCCATGAGGAATAAAAAATGGATTCATGTCAAAGTAGATCATAGATACACAATGGAGCTATGTCTCAAGATCAAGAACAAGGGATATCTATAATTAAGAGAATGAACAAATTGATTCTCTGCAAATACCAATTTCTATGAGGTGGCACCATATGAGTCAAGAAGGAGCACAAAAGATGTGGTGCTCGTACTTCACACGAAGTCTTCACAATGATATGCCATGGTACAAGTCTACACTATGTGAATATATGTGTTGAAGTCAAACGAAATGAGACATCATTTGTTACCAGTATTAACAAATGTGAGACAACCCACCAATGATGATAATTGGAGTCAAGGTACAATATAACAAGTGTGGATAAATGAGCTGGCATCGAACGCCTGGTAGAATCTATTGAGCAGGGGAGATTGATGTATTCCAGATGTCAAAAGTGAGGGAACTTGCCACTGATGATTGCAACCACCAAGGTACCAAACATGACTCTAGATCCCTCTCCCATAGTAATATGTGTTAGATTCGATGGGAATATATCCGTTGGCAGGAAGGCATTCATGAATCCTACATCAACCAGCACAAGGGGTGGTGGAAGAAAAAATATTGGAAGAAATCAGATGAAGAGACTGATACGAGTGATGATGAGACTAACTTGGGAAGGCTGACTTGAAAGGTCAGAGACTAACTGTAGAATGGATGACACAGGTTGAAACTTTTCCTTGAACATAAGCACGACCCATTATGTGACTTAGGCAACATGACTATAAACTGGGATACATTTGTGATGCAAGAGGCACCAAAAAATTCTCCAACCGAGAGAGATAAAACTCAATAATGAGAAAAAGTATCATAAAGCCATACTAGACCCAAAATGATGAGGTATCGACTCAATATTGTACTTTGTTCAAGGGTGAAAAATTTTCTCCCAACAAAAGAGATAGATGTTTTCCCCTCACTTTTTTTTTTTTTTTTTCATGTTATTGTATAGTGGAGGAAACGAGTTTCATGGGAAAGAAAACTAGATACAAAGAGTAAGGAACATACCTATTCTTAATGCAAGGAAGCATGCGCTGGATAAGGACACTCAGGGGATGTTCCCTCCAGGGATAAGGTGTCGATTCGCAAAGGCATAAAATGCAAGGCTGGGGTTAATAGGAATGTATAAGCAATTGGTTCAATGATAGCATGTTGAAGCCAACATTAGGCCTAAAAGTGTGAGGATTCAATATGCAGATGTAATTATGACTCAACTTTGGGAAGAAAACCTCCCATGATGGTATTTTTCATAAGTTTAGTCTCCAGGACCCGAAAAAGAATAAAATCATACCAAGGAGAACTCTTCTAGTCACTGTGGGGCCAAAGTATTCTTGTTTTCGTACATAGTCCAGTCGGTCCAGAAAAGGGTTAAAATTATACCGAAAGGACGTCTATTCAAAACCTTTTTAATGAGTGTGACAAAGACAAGATCACTCGAATATATTTTCATATTTAAGGAGTCTGAAAATAACTTAACTATGGACTCCCTCATCCTTTTTCATAAATTTAGTCCCCAGAGCCTGAAAAAGTATAAAACACAACTTAGGAGAACTCTTCTATCTCGTAGACTAGAGTATACCTTTTTCGTAAGTAGTCTTGTCCATTTTGAAAAAGGGGTAAACTTATGCTGGAGAGATGTTCCTTCAAGTCCATTTAATGAGTGTACAAGGAACAACATCACTCGACAATATTTTCAATTTTAAGGAGTCTAAAAAGATATTAAATATGGATTCCATAATTTTGTTGGGGAGAAGCACGTAAGATAGGGGTATTGGGGGAAATGGCTAGAATGAGAGAGAGTAAGAAGCATGAAGTTCAAACTCAAACTCATGGTGGGACTAACCAGGACCCCCAAGCATAGAAACAAACTTGCAGCATGAGCGCCATAATGCAAAATGATTATATACTAGATCACCCATGGAAGGTAGGCTCTACCATCAACATAATGATTCTTTTAAGAAGAGAGAAAGGTTTCATTGTTTGTTAATGGGGTTGACCCCAGGTTTAAATGGTAATGGTAATTGATAATGATACAGTTTGAGTGAAATGCACCCTAACCTAAATGGAATTTATAATCACACTACCTTCCCAGAGTACTGTAAAATACTTTTCCAATTGATGATAAAGGTATTGAAGAAAATTCCAAATCGACTTAAGACCTGCAAAAATGACGATAACACTACAAAAATTTGAACATTAGTTGAAAATTTGGAGCAAAATAAGGAAACTTTAGGAACTGAGTTTTCAACATTTTAATAAATATTGATATATTTACCCATTTACCATTCCATTTTTACCATTTCACCCAAACAACCACCAAAGTGACCAAAACCCTTGGAGAGAAAATCGATAAAACGTGGAACTTGGAGCAACTCCATTACTTTCCACCTTACACAAGTAAGTATTCCCACCTTATCTTGCATTCCATTCCTTCATTCCTTCAATTTCTTACAAATTTCAAGATCAAATTTACTTTATTAAACATGACTCTATGCATCCATGGGCTTCCTTAAGGAAACCCGCAGATAGTGGAAACACCAGTCGCGAATATGCACGATTGTTCAAACTAAAGGTCGCAGATGCCCAAAAAATATTAGAAAGATAAGAACTCACTCAAAATTTCTTGGAAATTGAGAAGGATGTCTATTCTCTAGAGAGAATGCGAACATGAAGAGGTGGATTGAGCAGTGTTTTACAATGATGAAGAAAAACAAGATTTGCATGCTTGCAAAATGTACAAGTTTTTCCAAGTTGGTGGCATGAGGGTGCAAAGAATATTATTAAATATCTTAATTAACTATTGGAACCTTGATGCCGAGGCATTCTTGCTCGTTGGACAGTATTTCACCATTACGGTTGAATACATTTACTTCATTACAGGTTTGTCGAGGAGAGGGGAAGTGCCAAAATTCCAATCTCGAGGAGGAGGCTAGAGTATCAATGACTTCATCAACAAGTATTGTGATTCCGGCACCAAGAATAGTGTCTCTCAAGTGTCAATCAAACATATCACCAACTTTAGTCTCCAAGTCATTTTATATACGCTGGTTCGGATTATGGGATCCAACTCCTTACATTTGGTGTCATGGGTGAAAATGAAATATGGTTTTGAATGCCTACACCCTACTATGTATGACTTGAGCACTACCATGCTCAACAACATGAAAGCACAACTTACATATTGCAAGCTCAGGAAGGCAAATAATTTTTTCTTCAGAAGTGCCTTGTGTACGTTCTTCTTCGAGCAGGTACATATGATGAGTCTACAGATGCACATATGAGGACACTTGCAACCATGGCCTTCCATGAACCGATGGAATGAGGTCATAGATAACTTAGGAGGTGGACAAATGTCCAATCCATTTTATGACAACTTCTTTGTCTAGTGGGAAAAACAAACTCCCTTCATTGAGATCTACCCATATGCATGCATCGATTTCACCAACGACCAAGACATCATCATCCTTGTTGGAGATGAGTTACATGATATAGGTAACTTTCATTTTGTTTTATTTAATTTTTAGTTTTCCAATATATAACTATTGTTTTCTTCTATCAGATACAAAATAATAACAAGTACTTTATGTTTATGTAGATAGAGCACCCGTGAAACTGTCTAACATCCTGCAACATATCCGAGGAGACAGAGAGGAGGCAGGATCGAGCGATGATGTAGCGGGGACCTTGCATAGTGTGGGACAAAAATTTGATGCCCTCGTGCACAATGTGCCTATGGATACCATTCATCACCTCCTCGTAGGCATGCAACGTCATGTCGTGGGGGTACCCATACCATGGGTTCGACTATTCTGACGTTTGGAAAACACTATTATTTGTTATGATAGGGTTCATCGACCTCAGGCCTAGGCATATTATGTCCTCATAGCACAAATTTTGTACTTGTATAACATTATATGACCTTCAAGGGCTTGGAGGGCCCATACTTTGTACTTGATGGATCTCATTTTGATATATATATATTATTTTTGTGCATTATATACATTTTGTATTTTACTTGCAAATGTTAATATTCACATGTGACTGTGTGTTCTTACTTTACTGATGATATAAATGCCAATCTAAAACATAATTATCGTAGGCATCAACTAATTCATTATGTCTCCTAGGAACATGTTCATAAGTAATAAAATCAAATGAATGATCTAAAATACGTACCCTAAGAAAAAACCGTAAAAACACTGGATCGTGTAGTTGATATAGGCCATTTAAATGTGAAAAAACCAATTTGAAATACTTGAACACTTGGAGATGATTAATGTTACTTAACAATGCGTCTCACAAAATCTCGATAATTGTTCTATACTCAACAAAATTATTAGTAGTTTCCTCGAAACACACACCTCCAATGGACACTAACTGACTAGAAGGCGAATAAATTACCCAAGCAATGAATGTTAAGTGTTGAGTATGAAAGATAACACCATCTGCATATCTAAAGTATATTATCGACTCCTCAGGAATTTGCCACACAGTAGAAGCACACCAATCACTAATGCAACAAAAGGACGAAGCAACTTCTAAATAAATCTATATACAAAATAAGCAATATTTAAAAACGTACTAATTCTTAATCCCTCGTGCTCAAGAATAATACTTCTTGAGATAAATCCCATTTCTAGGATCTGGAAACACATTACCTTCATAATCTACAAGCTTGTAAGATCATTTTTCTAAATCCCATCGCACGACATAAGGGTTGTACCACATAGGGTTAAACTTGCTTTCCTCTAGGGAATCCTTATCCTGGTCATAGAATGATACAATGTATCCCTTAGAGAAAACCCTAGGATGAACAGATTTGTCGTATTGAGACTTGACATGCTTCTTGTGCGCTTTGTTTTCTAAAGCTGCATCTTGACGCTTCTCGTCAATATTTTCAAGATAAACTAAATTCTCCTCAATGTGAGTTGTATCAGGATGAATCTCAACCACTATTTTAAGTGAAGGAACCTCACATTCAATCGATAAAATGAATTCCACACCGTGGATGAATTGGAAAGGCAAGAAACCAATAACATTTTTTACTAAGGTCTGGTAAGCCACAAATATGGGTATAGCATCAAGTTCAAGTTCGTTCAATTTGAATTAACCATTCTTCTCAATATCGTTTTAATGATTTGTTCACAACTTCAACCTGGACATTGGCCTAGGGATAGTAGGGAGATGAATGCTCCTGCATAAATCCCAATTTTGGTGCTAGCTCCAACATCATGTAGTTTTTAAAGTGATTTCCATGGTCGGTGAAAATCTCTCTCGGAACCACGAACCTAGCTATGACTCGATTAGAGATTAAGAGTGTTGTAATTTCCCCATCATTAGGAAACTTCATCATGGAATCAACCCACTTATTAAAGTAGTCAAAAGACACAATAATGTAACAATGACCCCTAGACAAATCTGGGTGGCATGTGATGATATCTACCCCCTACTTGGTGAAGGGGCTAAAAGTAATAACTGGAAACATGGGAGCGGGATGCACACACATTTTATTAGTGAATATTTGACATAGGTGACACTTCTTAACCACTTTGATACAATCTTTGAAGATCGTGGGCCAGAAGTACCCAACGTGTAAAATATTTTGGGTTGTCTCCAACTCAGATAGGTGAACACCACATGCTCCACTATGGAAATCATTCAAAACAGCCTCTGCTTCTTCAAAAGTAAAAAAAAAAATGATGAATAATCAAGTCCACCCCACGTAGATACAACGTGTTAGCGATGATGAGGTATTTTTTAGCCATGTGACGAACTCATCATCACTCATCTCATGAATAGTTTGGAGGAAACTTCAGAGTCTGGAGATATATAATCCATACCATGGCTCAAACGAAGAAATGAGGAAAATATGCTCATTCAAAAATGAGTCTATCATTTCGCTTTCCTCACTCTCTACTCGAAACTCCGACATTAACTCTGAAAATACCAAAGAATTCTTAGACTTCATAGACGCAAAGTCCAAATCCATTTGTTGTACTTCTCTCTAGTAATTCGCCTATTCAAAACATATTGGAAAGGATTAACATCGGTGCTAGCGGTTGTCCTACATAGAATAATATAGTTTCAAAGTCACTGAACAACATGGAATGATGCCAGGGCCAGATTTTCAACATGCGAGTACCTGCGTTCAAGACTTATCAATGTGCGGATAAAATAATAGATGACGTTCTCTTGGAGCTCATCATCTTCCTGAACAAGAACCATGCCAATAGATTATTTGGAGGTTTCCAAATACAACAAGTAATCATAATTTTAGTTGGGGGGACTTGACAAAGAATTCGAAACCAAATATTTCTTTAACATATCAAACGAACTTTGTGCGACTTCATCCCAACAAAATGGGACCCATTTCTTCAAAAGGTGCATGAAACCTTTTGTTATGTTAGCATAGTTTGGCAAAAAATGCCTGAGGAAATTCTCCTTTCCCTGTAGGATATGAAGTTGTATGATTGTACACGGGAGAGAAAACCGAGTTATTTCCTCAACCTTTAAGGGTTCAACCATGATCCCTTTTGTCGAAATGATGAATCCCAAAAGATGACCACAGGTCACATAAAAAATACACATGTTTGGATTCAATCAGATTCTATAGAAACAACATCGTTCAAAAAATAAGCAGAGGTGTAAGAGATGTTGGTCCTTCTTGTGTGACTGAGCTATGAGATTTTCTAAGTATGCCTCTACTATGTGCTTCAAGTCATGAAAATCAAACATCATGGCCCATTGGAATGTTGCACCAACATTTTTAAGACCAAACAAAATTTTCCTGTAAGCCAAAGTACCTTAGGGACATATGAAGGTTGTTTTGTGTTGGTCTTCAGGACAAATTTCAATCTGGTTGTAGCTATAAAAAGCATCCATAAATTTGAATATCTCACTCCCCATAGACTCATCCAAGATATGATCAATGAATGGAATCAAGAAGTTATATTTAGGACAAGCCTTATTCAAGTCCCTAAAATCCATGCGAACACTGATTGTACCCTACTTCTTATCAATGCGAACAGGGTTGGAGACCCATTCTATTAGAGGAACTAGATACATAAAGCATGCATTGAGCAGATTTTCCACTTCTCCTTTTATTATCGCTCTGTTTCTTGGGTTCATAGGTCTCAACTTTTGTGGAACCGACCTTACATTTTCATAGGTTTTAATTTCATGTTGAACTATTTGAGGATCAATTCTAGGAATTTCCTCGTAAGACCATGTGAACACATCTCAAAATTCCTTAAAGAGTATCGTATATTGAGCAATCTCATCTTGTGAGCATTCTTCTCCAATAAAGATGTTTTCGACAATTTCAGGATTCTTAGAAATGTTGATCGGGATCGTATCTGATATATTATCCATGTTTCCTTTGGCATATACACCATGTCTGGCTAAGGGATTGACTACACCATCAACACTTCCAACAATGGCTGATGTGAACTCTCCACTCTCTACTTGACTGATTTTAGGGAGGAAATATGATCTATGATGCAAATCCTTCCATGGCCTTTCATCTCTGACCATTTCCTCGATGATTACTTCGTCCGAAGGAAAGATGGTACCTAAATAGTCTTGCGAGCTTGAAGAGTTTTGAGCCCAAAGAGGCTCAGGAAAGAGATCATCCTCCTTGGTGATTAATGGAGTTTGATATGGGTTTGTCGTGGCCTTTTGAATGGCTTGATAATCTATTTCAACTATAGATAAGGGTTCGACCATACTGTTGGACAAGAATTTTTGGATGAAATATTAGGAGAAAAACCTAAGTATAATGAAAGTGCACAGAGGAAGGAACGTATCATGCAGCTAAGGCAGATTCCACAAGAAAGTGCACAGAAGGAAGAAAGTGCACAGATGAAAGAAAACACGCAGACATAAGACAATGCATAGGAGAAAGACAACACATAGACATAATAACAAAGCGAGAGAGTGAGATAATAAAGCATGAATGAAAACAAACACCACATTCCAAAAATAGAAGAACAATAGAAAATCTACATGAAGAGAAAAAAGCAGAACAAGGAAAACAACCAATTAACTGAACTGGCCATGCCATGCATTGTAAGGGGATATTTTTGGGGATAAATAGACTAGGGTTCAAGCCCTAGATTTTGGGGTATAAATATGTAACGGGTTGGGATATTTAAGGGGTTCTTAGAGATAGATATAAGTGGAGAAACATTATGCAAGAGTCGTGAATGTAATAGCCAGTTGATAAGAAGAAAGATGAATAAAGAGAGAATTTAGAGAGGATATTGTGTCTTGTGTTATTTACTTGTCTATGTGTGCTTATGAATGATGTTTTTATTCTTCATAGAATATACTTAGTTTATGGATTAGGTATGGCACAATATTCATGATTGTGACTGTGGAGAGTCTCTGTAAAAATCAAGAATATGTTAAGCAGGGGAATGCGAATCATAGAAAGTAATACTAACAAGGAAGAATGAATCAACCATCTCCATAATGTGCAAGAAGGTGTTTCCGAAAGGGTCGGTGTCTGGTGGGTTTGTTGGTCATAGGTAGACCGAACCTTGGTTCTTACAACTGATGCACAGAACAACTAATCCAAAAAATGGTTCCATTCTCGGGACCGAGAAATTTCAATTAAGGGAATGTTTCAGAGGCCAACTAAAAAAGAGATCACAGACTGGTTCGAACGAAAAAGAACAGGAATTTGCACAACAAGAGAAAAATAAACCTCGTATGAGTGACAAGCAATGGATGCAAAGGTATGTGTTCTCCGATCTGCATGAAATTTTCTTTGGAGAATTTCCAAAAATTCTGACCAAGTGGTTAGAAACGTTAATAGAAAAAACAGGAAGGTTTAGTACAACAACGTCAGAGAATTGGATACCTGAATTGGTAAGACAACTAAATTTGGTAAGTAACCCAACTACTAGAGTAGTTTATTTTAGGTTGGATAGTGTACTAGGGGGTTATGTTATAGAATTTGCAGTATATTGCATTCAATCATACAATGTTGCATAAATAAAAAATTTCAAAGTACTGCGCAAAAGGTTCTTGAAATCATTGAATACGTGGATAAAAATGTTTTTATGTGAAAAAAACATGATGATAATGAAGTCTGACAACTAAAATGGCTTTGCACACATAGGGGGAGCCGAAGGATGACATGAGGAGAATCTAAGGGGAGGAAGGAAGCAATGAAAAAGGAAGGAAGGGATTGAGGATGCAAGAAGGCAGTACACCAAAGGAAGAGTACAAGTTTGGGGAGTTGTATGGAGGAAGGAGGTACAAAAGGAAAAAGAATGGGGATGGGAAAGAAGAGTTGCATAGTGAGCCAGAGGAATGAGAACCTTCTACACAATTATGAATCGTGGAGATACCATATATAGGAGGAGGAGAAGAGGAGTGTCAACCTAGTCCAGTGATAGAAGAATCGATAAGTCCTACTCAGACATGATCCTACATTGAATCCATGACCCTGTGTGCGTCACCACAATCAAAAATAACATTTGAAGACTCATCAAAATCCATCGTAGTTAGTCAGGGAGGATAAAATAGTAGCAATCAGAATAGTGGGGGTAGTGCACAGAGTTAGAATAAGAACCAGAGTCCACCAACATCACCAAGAGGAGGGACTATATAACCCAACATGGCGGGAGTAGATAATACTCTTAGGCTTCTTGAATTCAAGGGAGTGGGGTCAAAGGATCCGAAACAACACTTGTTTGTGTGTGAAATAGTTTGGGCTGTGAAGAACATAGAATATGAGGTTGTGAATATTGTGTAGTTAGCGACAACATTTAGAGGCCGCACATTGGTATGGTATATGAAGTTACATAGTATTACGATTACAGGACAGGCTAGGACTTTTGAAGAGATAAATAAAATTCTACTAAAGGAGTTCAAAAAGATAAATTCAAAGTCGCAGTACATCACATAACTGAAAGAGATCAAGCAGTTGAAAACAGATTCCTATGGGATTACGATCAATGCTTTAAGGATGTGATGGGGATATTGAATTTCCAAATTCCATATCAACAACATCAAGAGTGGTTCATTTCAGGAATTCTACCACACATTCGTAGACCACTAATTCAACAAAAGTTTACATCGCATCCTGAGGCTCTAGAAATTGCAATGAAAATAGAGGCGTCATCAGTAGGAGATACTAGAGGAATGGCACAATTTTAGACGCAGTTGGATGCATTGAAAATTTAGTTGGTCGAGCTTACCAAATGAAAGGAAAAACAAGAACAAGTATGGTGTACCAAATGAAGGGAAAAGGGCCATTACACCGACAAATGTCCAACATTTGCGCAGTATTTAGCAGTTGGAGCACCAAATCCACTACTAGGGGGGATACTACAAGATATGTAAGAAATGGGTCCATCACCCCACTGCATGTCCATTGTTGTAGAAGTATCAGAGTACACCAAATAAAAAAAATTTCAATTTTTGGAAGTCGATAGGACACAAAGAGAAGGATTGTCGTGCACTTGACCTACTAAGGGAAATCACATAGGGTATGTATCATATATAAGAAGAGAATGCCTCTGCAAAAGAGGGGGGTGCACAGTATAACAAATAGAGAGGGTTCAATCAGGGGAACAAAGGAAACTTTGGTAGAGATCGAGGTAGAGGGACTTTTGGTAGAGGAGGATGAGGACCGTTTATTTGTTATAACTGTAATAAACATGAACACTTGGTTTGCGATTTCTAGAATCTTTGTATGACGTGCACATATTGCATAGCACTGGGTCACTTGACAAAAGATTGTCCCAAACTAGTTGTGAAGTGGTAGGACAGAGGAAACCCAAACTAGAATCCAAATCATAATGTGTAGATGATAAGAGCCGAAAGATGCAATAAAGGACCAAAAGTAGTAGTTGTTATACGTGGAGGAGATAAAACAAGAATTGATATGGTGAATCAAGGAAACCATACATAACAGTGGGTAAGGAAGTCAACAGGGCCTCTACCAAAATTTAATCCGCAATAAGAGAAAGAGACATATCATATAACAAGAAAATAAATACTTGGAAAACAAGGGGGAGCCTCAACATCATCTCTACCTCATATAGAATATTGCATTGTACCAGAGAAGCCAATTGCGCAGGTAAGTACACTAACAAAATTCTTAAGGAGTTATGTAGAACTAATGAAAGATATAACTACGCTAAGTACATTATGTAACATGATTGTTCATTGCACAAAAGGAAGAGACACCCCTTTCACACAAAGAATGGTAAACCAGGTACTGCGCGGGAAGAGAACCAATGAAGAATTCAGTTTCAATGCATAGATTGGAGAGTATGATGTGGATATTGTTATCTTGGAATTAGGGTCTGATGTGAATGTGTTACCTAAGAAGACATTGGAGATGATGGGTGAAACTGAGCTAGTATGGTCCCTTGTTCAGTTAAGGCTCATGAATCAACAGAAGATAGTCCTGATTGGGTGGCTGATAGGAGTACCTATGAACATAGACGGGGTGTGCAGCATGGAAGAATTTGAAGTTATTGAGATCGTATATGAAGGTAATAGATATCCAGCACTGATGGGATTGGAATGTGATTTCGATAACCAAGCAATCATTAACTTGAAAAGAAGGGATATGATATTCGAGGTTGGGGATCTAAAATTTACTGCACCCTTGAACCCATCAGAAGGAAAGAGATACACAGAGCCATCTAGAGGGAATGACATTGACAACTTATACAATCTGACTACGTGTATTGAGGATTATGTCAACCCGACAATGGATGGTGCGTTGAGTTGGAAAAGTATCAGTTCGTGTGTATCAGATTTAGAAGCTGGTCTAGAGAAATGTCAGCGGAGGATGCATGAAGTGCCAACTAGATGATGTGCACATATAAACTGATCCTTGCACTAGATTAGAATGGAGCTAGGTGACCCACCTAGGTACGATGGACTAACTGATATTGGAATGTTTATAAAATAATTTGAGTTATAGATACCCGAACAATAGAGGTTGTTGGCACCAGATGTCATATTAAAGGAAACTCTAGCTAGGTGTTGGGAAGCACACATAAAGGGAATGAAATATTGGTGACAGTGCAGTAGACTAATGCAGAGATGCTTTGGGCCCAAGGAAGAAGAAATTTCATAGAAATATACATGAGAGAGTGACCCGACGGGTCAAGTGGAAATATGTAGGGATTTATGGTGCTTAGTATCAGAAACATAGTGGATGCACAGATCCATACACACGTTGGACACAATCCTGAAGAATTGGAATTTAGAATTGGAGATGTGAAGGGAGACAACAAGATGGGAAGAATTGGTCTAGATATTCAAAATCATGTTCACATTTGAACAAGAATATCCATCTATATATGCAACACTACATGAAATTCACACAAATATCTTCTCTGAGGTAGAGACAAGGAAAGTAGTACTCATATGCAGTGCGCATAAAGATCAGATGATTTTTCAGAAACTATTGGAATGCTATAATGTAACGAAGGAAGAGTACAAGGAAGAGGATCCTAGGAATGTACAAATACCTGAGATAGAAGGAACACGCATAGTAGAAGGGCCAGGGCTTGCATCCGCCACATACACACAACCTATAAAGACGAAGAAGGTCAACATTGGGACAACAAATAATCCTAAGTTTGTGTAGATAGGATATTATTGGAATGATGAGACAATTGAGAAGGTTGCAGACTTATTACGAGAATACTACGATTTATTCCCAACAACATTTTTAGAGATGAAGGGTATAACAAGAGACTTCGGTGAGATGAAGATCCCACTGAAACCTGGAGCTAAGTCAGTATGACAGAGACCTTACAGGTTAAACCCGAGGTACAAGGAGAAGGTCAAGGCTGAAATATACAGGATGCTAGATGTGGGAATCATTGAACTAGTAGAAGAATCCAAGTGGATTATCCCAATGGTGGTGCAGGACAAGAAGAAAAGAGGAATTAGGATATGCATGGATTTAAGGAAATTGAATGATGCATGCTTACATGATCCATTCCAAACACCATTCACGAATGAAGTACTAGAGAATGTAGGAGGTCAAGAAAGTTACTCGTTTATAGATGGATTCTCTAGGTACCATCAAATAAGAATTGCACAAGAAGATAGACAAAAAACCACTTTTGTTATAGAGTGGGGTAGCTATCAGTATACGGAGATTCCATTTGGATTGAAGAATACCCCTGTGGTATTTTCTAGGGTAATAGTGGCAACATTCAAGGAGTTCATCCATAAATTCATGGAAGTCTACTTCTATGATTAGATGGTGTTCATTCTACTATAGGATCATATAGAATTTCTTCGACTCATGTTAGATCGATCCAAACAATGTCCTATTTCGCTAAACGTAAAGAAGTGTATCTTTTGCACACCGTTTGGAATTATACTAGGACATGTAGTATGAAAAAAAGGACTATTGGTTGATCCATCCAAGATTGCATTAAATATGGATTTGGAACCTCCGACATCAGTTATACATATGAGATAAACTTTGGGTCATACAGGTTATTACATGAATTTTATCAAAGGATATGTGTAGATTACAACACCCATGTAAACGTTACTGAAGAAGGAAGCCAAGTTTCAATGGAATGAGGACTCCCATAAGGGGTTGGACACTTTGAAACAGAAATTGGTAACCACACCAATTCTGATCTTTCCAGAGTGGAACAAAGAGTTCCATGTACATGTAGATGCATCATATATAGCATTGGGTGCAATATTGTCACAACCTGGAGAAGGGGACATTCATCATCCAATTGTATTTTCAAGTAGGAAGCTGTCTATATCGAAAAAGAATTATACGACTAATGAATGGGAAGGATTGGTGATGGTCTATGACTTACAATAGTTCAGACACTACTTACTGGGGTCCCACTTCAAGATGTATACAAAACATTATGCATTAAAGTACTTAGTCAACAAGCCCATATTAGGAGGAAGAATCTACAAATGGCTATTATTATTTCATGAATATGACTTTAAGGTCATCGTAAAACTAGGGAAGTTGAATGCAAGACCAGATCATCTGTCACACATATTGATAGGAGAATATGCAGGTAATTTATATGATAGCCTCCTAGATGCACAATTGATTGTAGTAAGGATGGTAGATGATTACTTCTCAGACATTATGGAGCTTCTAAGTACTAGCATGGCTCCCTCCAAGATGACAATTGCGCAGAAGAAGCAATTGGTAGTGAAATTCGTAGACTATCAGTTTATTGTAGGGAATTTATATAAGTTAGGTGTAGATGGGATATTGAGACATTGTGTACTTGGACATGAAAGGCCAATTATACTTGAAAAAGCAAATGATGGGATTGTTGGAGGACACTACGCAGGGAGGGAAATGACTCAAAATATTTGATGTTCAGGACTTTGGTGGCATACACTTCACAAAGATGCGAAGGAGTATTGTCAGTCCTACGATGTATGTCAAAGAGTGGGAAATCCATCTAGGAGAGATGAGATGTTGTTAAATCCACATGTTACATTTCAATCATTTGATAAGTGGTTCATTGAATTTATAGGATCAATCAATCAAAAAGAAAGAAGATCATGGGAAAGGTACATTTTCACTACGACGAAGTACTTGAAAAGGTGGGAAGAAGTAGCACCAATTACTGATTGTACTATGAAGACTGCTGCGTGGTTTCTATTTGAGAATTTAGTAACAAGGTTTGGATGTCTGCACATATTACTTAGTGATCAAGGTACACACTTTCTGAACAAAACAATTGCGACATTAACTGAGAAGTTTCAGATTCATCATCAAAGGAGTACACCATATCACTCTCAGGTCATTGGCACAGTGGAATATTTTAATAAGATCTTGGATAATGCTTTGACAAAGATTTGCAAAGTAGGGAGAGATGATTAGGACTTACGAGTCACTACGGTACTATGGGCTTATAGAACTACAAGTAAGAATTTGATAGGACAAACACCTTTCTGGTTGGTCTATGGACAAGAAGTAGTGATGCCAATGGAGTTAATTTTACCTAGCCTATGCATTGCAACAATCACTGAGATCTCAGATACTGGAGCCATAGAGGAGATATTGGTGTAGTTTGTACATCTTGAGGAGGACTGGTTTATTGTTGGATTTCATCAGTAGGTCCAAAAATCCCGACGGAAGGCCTGACATGATCGCCATATTAAACCAAAGAAGTTTTCAAGTCAGTGATTTGGTACTACTCTATGAAAACAAGTCTATGCATCATCCAAGTAAGTTTTTCATGCACTAGTTAGGACCTTATGTAATTCAACAAATAACCGAGACAGGTGTTGCACGGTTGGAAACCTTGAATGGACAAGTCCTGGAGAGAGAGGTGAATGGAAGTCAACTGAAAATCTATAGACACAATTGAGAGTTGGCGTTGTTGGGTATGTATTATATTCTTTGCATGAGTAGTAGTGTCTACATTATGCCGAGCGCGTAGGGGGGTTTGAGGGGGGGTGTAGGGGCAACGCCCCCAAATTTATTTATTTTCCTCAGGAAACATGTCATATTTTTTCCTCGTTTTTTATGTTAACTCAATTTTCATGTCCATTGTTGGGCAGTTTTTCGACACATGGTTTTTTGCCGATGGTTTTCTATTTCCGGTTAAGGAATTAGGGTTGTTGACTAATCTAGATCATTGGGTTAGGGTTTTGGATTCCACTGGATCCTATACGTATATTGTATTATAAACAATGTATCACTATGATTGAATATAGAATATACTGGTTTTCCCGGTTTGGGTTTCCAGGGGAAAAATCTTTGTGTAATGCTTGTATTTTCCATTGTATCTTTTATATTCTTTTATTGAAAATATGTTTGCAGTAAATATTGTACAAGGTTAAATATAAATTTGGTATTAGATATTTGTTTGTGTTGGCATAGGGGCAGACCCAGGTTTCAACGCTACAACAACACACCAACAAAACCCTAACTACCAGTGCTTTCGAAAACACCTGTGAAGTATATGAAGTCTCACCCGAGGTAGAGGTAGGGGTGGTTGTAGGACTCTGATGTCTGCAACCTTAGCTGGGACACAGATCTATGATTGTAACACTTTAACAGAGCACTTAGCAGTTACAGTTCATCAATATTCTCCTTTAGCTTATAGTGCAGATAAACCCTAATAACATAATGGTGCAATACTCACACAGATCCAATATAATCAAGCACTAAGAACATCGACATAGGTCAGATATAGCATTCGTTTAAATTATGCAGCACTAAGCTATCATATCAGATTCATCTAACATACATCAACACACTAATCATTTAATCACATAAATAAGAGAACACCCAAAATGCACAAAGCAACCACAACACAGGATATACATGGTTCACCCCCTCCCTGGGGCTACATCCACCAATTCTTCTTCTATTTATTGTCTTCTATCAATATTCTACATGCACAGAGACTTGAGATCTTACTCCGCAGAGGACAAGAGATCTGGGAACTTCACTAGATCCTCCTTCCCTGAGTTACAACACAAAGACTTTCGTAGTCTCTTACGATCACTTGCACTTAGCTCTACAAGTCTTACACAATATGCATAAATCAATTACAATTACCATGTGCACTTAGCACCTAGCATCACATAGATTCCCCCCTTCTTACATCGCCTAGACATCTATTTATACATTAAAAAATCGGTCCTAAACATGGGTAAACCCATGGACCGACATCCCCATACCTGTTACATAAGCCCAAAACCCAAAAATCCCTAAAAAGGGGTTGAGATCCCGCAATATCCTCTTCAACTTGTGCTCCACCTTCGACAGCCTGTCAAAGTCCCAAAAGTAGGTCAGACATGACCAAGGATCCTCAAAACTTGGTTAAGGGATAATAGGCCCCCAACACTCACCCGTGACTTGTCTCAAGTCACTCTGGTCTGGGTAGCTCTAGTTCGAAAGCCTCGATCTTGGATCGAGAAGATATGACCTGTTGTTGTGCCACGACCTCTTGTTCGGTGAACTCTTGGATTACTACTTTGTTGACAGGTCCCTCTGACCATTTTTTAGCTGCAGTGATGACTTGCTCCATTTCTACTCCTCGACCTTCAATATCTGCGAATAGTTGGCAAGCCTCATCTTATATTGGTTGGAGCCTCTTATTCTCTCCCATGAATTTTCTCTAAATGGTGTGGACCTGTTGTGTAGCAGTGCACTATTCTTGGGATCACTTCATCCTCTCAATGGCTGACAGGGGGTTCAACTGCGCTTGTACTATTTCTTCTTGTTGCTCTGCCTCTTGGAGCTGTGACTCCAATGCCTTTAATTCAAAATCCTCAGTGAGTCGCTCATAAGTCTCGGCATTGCGATCACTTAGTTCTTTACATTCCATGGTGAGGGCCTTGATTCTTTCAACTGCACTTCGATCAGTTGCTTCTCTTTAATCTCGTACATCTGGTAGAGTGTCGGGCACTGTTTGTAGCTCTAAGTTTTCTATTCTTTGTTGTAGTTGTTGGATAGCTTCCGCGAGATGCGCTACTTGATGCTCCACTTGGTCTTCTACCTTTGGCTTTAAGCCCTTCACAGAGACAAGTTCTCTGTCGAATGCTTCTTTGACTCCAAGATGTTCTGTGAGCAACTTCTTTTTTTCTTGCTTGGACTGCATCCTCTCTTCTTCAAACTTGGCTTGAAGGTCCTCCTTCTCCTTTTGTTCAACCTAACATTTCTCTACCATTTATTCCTAGGCTTGTTTCAGGGCTGCTATGGCCTGGTATTTCTCAGCTTGTGATCGACGAAGGTGAGCTTCGGTTGCATCAGCTAGTCTGCGGAGTTGGGCAGGCTCAGCTCCCAACTCTGGTTCTTCTGATGGAGGGGGAGAAATGGATACTGTGCATATGGATTGAAGGGCCTGCTATACCCCTCTGAGTTCAACCTCGATTCTATTGTACATATCCTCCTGCTTGGCTTCATGTTTCTACAAGATTTCCTGTGAGGCATATGCTACAGCTGCGATGATGAAGTCGAAGTCATATACAGTGAGCACAGTCTACATCTTAGTCATGGTGGCTCTGGATTTCTTTTGGGAATTGGGTTTCATGGGTGAAACCTCCATTTTCTTCAAGGGATCAGCCTCATCAATAGGATCTTTAGGCGGTGTTACTTCGCCTTGATTTTTTTGATATTCTCTACCATTTGTCTTTTCTACTTCGTCATCACCCCCTCGGCCAGGTGATACTGAAGTAGTTTCTTCCGATGCGTTTATCAAGTCTTAGAATTCTTCAATCTTCTTTCTTTTGTTGGTCCCAAGTGTGTCATGTTCTTTTTGAGTGGCCTTCGAGCTACCAAGTTTAGGATTAGACATCTCTAGGGTTAGTAGGGATGAGGAGCTCTGCAGACTAGTCCTTGGTTATCTCTTCGAGGTCCTCCTCTATGAGCTTATAGTATGACTTAAGCTCCTCTTTATGCTCATGTGAAGTGATATAGATGAAGTGTCGATCTGCGTAGAACTTCATGAGAGGTCTGAACCGGTACAGGGTGTTTGGCGTCATGCGAGGGACAACTTTGATGGCCTTCTTTAGTTGGAGATAGTATGTGTGGAAGAATGCACTCGACTGCCATTGTTTTCTCATATCGCTTGAGTACCAGAGCATGATGAAATTCGCAACGAGCAGCTCAAACGGCTCGATGTCTAGGAAGTTCTCACCTTACAACATCTCCAAAGCAGTAAATGCGATGAGGATCAGGAGCCAGTGAAAGTGGAACTCATAGCCCTGATCCTAAGCTTCGCGGAAGTCTAATCCCATCTAGTTGACCAAGTACTTCACCCAGTTCATGTGGAGTCCTTATACACATTTCCCGATGAGGTCAACAATGAATCCTATGACCTATGTAGGTCTATTATTTCTTATGATATTTCCTACGATTAACTGGAAGGCTAGGCGCACTGCGCCATTATGGATGGAAGCTACCTTTTATCCTCACATCCCCTTTTCTACATCGCCATATGTGTCTTTGATGTTCTGTGCCAATGCAAAATCTGTAGCCTTTTTTGGGTAGAAGTCATGCAGGTCGGGTCCTTGCATTCTCAATCCAGTGATCCTATGGATCAATGTTGGATCGATTTTGATGCTTCGATCTAGCCATAGGTAGATGTCATGGTAACATGAGAGAAGGATCTTAACACACACGTTAACCTCTTGGTGCCTTCCAAAGTGTGGAATATTCATTACATTCAAGAGGGTGGACTGTGCGAGGTTCATAGTCCACGACTGAGGGATTAATTTTGAGTTCTTCCCCTTCATCCTGGTCAATTATTTGTAAGGAGAGAGCATACTATGGTACTTGCGGTCTCCTAGTTTGAAGTCATTGAAATTCAAAATCACGATCTTATCCTGCTACGTTATAACTGCATGTATCCCCTTCAAGAGGTACGCAGTAAACATGGTGTAATAAAAGTCCCTCAGGACACTATCACGACTCACCGCATCGGCCAGAGGCAGGATGTAGTCTGGTAAGATGGTCGGGATTAACTTTGCATTGGATAGGTCATTTATGTGCTTGGTTCTCTTCTCTGCTGTCGGTCGGGATGGTTCGGATCCGCTAGAAGTCGAAGGAGAGGCTTGCACTCCTCTCGTCGATGATGCTTGAATACCTGCAATCGTTACTTTCTCTGTGGCACTAAGCTCATCCAAAATGCATGCTTAGATTGGATAACTCAGGTGGATGAATGAGTGTGCAATGAAATGGAACAGGTGTCGATCTCCATAAACACAATGCGGTAGCAATGAGTTAGCTTGGATACAATTCGCAAAAGTGTTGTTGGTGCAACAGTCGACGGACTAAGAAGACATGATCTAACACATCTCTCTAATGGATGAGAGGTATTCATTAGTGTGGTTCAATCTGTTGTGGCATAGTCCCAATGGTCTTATGGCGAGTCTTCGAGCTATTACTATTGTTCTAACCATTCGGTTCATCGGGCTAACGATTATAATGATTTCAATGGCTATATCGCTTAGCGATGGAAAAGTGCCATGTTTTGCTCTTCTGATATACTGACAAAGTTCCAGTCTTGCAAACCTTCCCTCTGTGAAGTCCTCTCTGGGACCTTTGGTAACTTTTCTATATTTTCTCTCTTCTTACTGAGTTTTCTAGCCTTCTTCCCGGTGATCTTCGTCTCGGTATTCCTCTTTCCATTCTGATTCTTATCTCCTTTTGTCATAGTAACTTCGCATTGTTGAGATTCTTTCATAGGGTCAGAGAGTAATACATCTTCTCTCTCTAGGGTAGGTACTTCAGTCTTCTGTGAGTCTTCTTGTGTTCTTTTAACTTCGACATCCAAGTTTCTGGTTCTAAGTATCTTCGATATGTTCTCTTGTTCTTCAATCAAGTGTGTTATCCTCCTAGTCATGAAATATTTTAATTATTGCTTCTCCTATTCTAAGACTTCCTCTTCTTTTCTTCTGGCCTGATCCTCTTCAATCCAAGGTTTTCCTAGTAATATAGAAAATGGGGCACTGTTCTCAATAAATTTAACAATCTCAAAATATTCTTATGTTGAAGTTACATGAGCACTCATAGATATCTAGGTGAGTCTTCCACATAGGGTTATCAACTTTCCTCGAAATAATCCTATTCCTCCCAATGAAGGAATCATAACAGGATTTCCTAAAGTTCCCAAGTTCTTTCTATCATGATATTCACCTCTGTTTCTTCATCCAAAACACAGTCAATGTCGAAGTCTCCTATTCTTACTTCTATGCATTCTTTTTCTTTGAAGATCTCAGATAAGTTGATATTTCTGTGATCATTTAGGGTTTCTTTCATTTTTAGTAATACATCTCTGATTCTTTCTGGGGTTCTACCATGCTCTCAGTTTCGTAACCTTCCTCAGGGTTTTCTTGTCTCATATTCATTCTGTCAAGCTTAGTAATCATTCTAGGGAAATCTAAAACTTCATGATCCATAGCTTTTCAACAAAGACAACTAGGTATTCTACCAGGGAATTCCTTATCAATATGTCATGGTCTTCTGCAACTGTAACAAAGGGTTAGTCTTATTTTTCTTTTAAAGGATCCCCAACCTTTCTTGTACTGTGCACTAGGATAGTAGCTAACCTACAAAAAATTCTTTCTAGGATCCTGCATCCATTTGTTAGTCCAAACATTCTTTCTATGCATAGGAATAACATATCTTTCACTATTTTTGTCAGATCTACTCATATCAAACCTTCTTTCATGTAGTTGTGCCCTACTTTTCAAGATAGGACAAATTTGATCAAACATACCTAGATCCATACTTTTGAAACAAACATTTCCACTTATCTTACTTTTTCAATCAAAACTTTTCACTGTTCTTACCTTTATCAGAGCACAAATATTTCAAGTCTTACCTCTTTTCTTCAGATCTGACTCTTCTTCTTGGCACAAAGCTTCATAGGTCAAGTAGAATACTGCACACTAGGGAAACAGATCTAAACACAGAGCTTTATCTTTTCTTTAGTTCACAACAATCACAGTTTCAGTCCCGACAAGAGAACCATTTGTTGGCATAGGGGCAGACCCAAGGTTCAACGCTACAACAATGCACCAACAAAACCCTAACTACCGACCCTTTCAGCAACATGGTTTTTTTCCGATGGTTTTCTTTTTCCGGTTAAGGAATTAGGGTTGTTGACTAATCTAGATCATTGGGTTAGGGTTTTGGATGCCACTAGATACTATATGTATATTGTATTGTAAACAATGTATCACTATGAATGAATATAGAATATACTGGTTTTCCCAGTTTGGATTTCCAGGGGAAAAATCTTTGTGTAATGTTTGTATTTTCCATTGTATCTTTTCTGTTCTTTTACTAAAAATATGTTTGCAGTAAATATTGTACAAGGTTAAATCTAAATTTGGTATTAGAGATTTGTTGGTGTTGGCACAGGGGCAGACCCACGTTTCAACTCTACAACAATGCACCAACAAAACCCTATCTACCAGCCCTTTCGGCAACACCTGCGAAGCAGATGAAGTCTCACTAGAGGTAGAGGCAGGGGTGGTTGTAGGACTCCGATGTCTGCAACCTTAGCTAGGACACAAATATGTGATTGTAACACTTTAACAGAGCACTTAGCAGTTACAGTTCATCAATATTCTCCTTTAGCTTATAGCGCAGATAAACCCTAATAATAGAATGGTGCAATATTCACACAGATCCAATATAATCAAGCACTAAGCACATCGACATAGGTCAAATCTAGAATTCGTTCAAATTATTCAGCACTAAGCTATCATATCAGATTCATCTAACATACATCATTGCACTAAGAATTTAATCACATAAACAAGAGAACACCCAAAATGCACAAAGCAACCACAACACAGGATATATGTGGTTCACCCCATCCCCGGGGCTACGCCCACCAATTATTCTTCTCTTTATTGTCTTATGTCAATCTTCTACATGCACAGAGCCTTGAGATCTTACTTTGCAGAGGACAAGATATCTGCGCACTTTTCTATATCCTCCTTCCTTGAGTTACAACACAAAGCCTTCCACAGTCTCTTACGATCACTTGCACTTAGCTCTGCAAGTCTTACACAGTATGCACAAAGCAATTACAATTACCACTTGCACTTAGCACCTAGCATCGCATAGATGTCCCCCTTCTTACATCTCCTAGACATCTATTTATACATTACAAAATCGGGCCTAAACATGTGTAAATCCATGGGCCGACATCCCCATACCCGTTAAATAAGCCCAAAACCCAAAAATCCCTAAAAAGGGGCCGAGATCCCACGATCTATGATTCAACTTGCGCTCCGCCTTCGACAGCATGCCGAAGTCCCAAAAGTAAGTCAGACATGACCAAGGATCATCAAAACTTGGTCAAGGGACAACAATTGGCTTCAGGGGGACACCATTGTGGTCAAGGGTTTGGCTCAGGACTGTGATAAGCCTTGTTACAGTGGGAGATTTGTGGTATTGATTTTTTAGGTGAAAAGAAATGGAGAGCAATTTGAAAATGGATATTGAGAAGTTTAATGGGAAACATTTTGAGATGTGGAAGCTCAATATGGAAGATTTGTTGGTGGACATAGATCAATGGATCGTGGTGGATCCAGGTACTACACCTATAGGAAATTCAGGAGATGACTAGAAAATTTTGGATCGAAAGGCGAAAAGCACAATCTGACTGTGCCTCTCAGATTCATTATTACTGAATGTGTCAGAGGAATATACATCTAAGGATTTATGTGATAAGTTGGGTAAGTTGTATCAGTCTAAGTCCCTAGTAAATAAACTATTTCTGAGAAAGAAGTTATATAACCTGAGGATGAGAGATGGAGACTTAGTGGAAGAGCATTTGAATGCCTTCAATACTATGGTAAGTGAGTTAGAATTTGTTGAGATTAAAATTTTAGATGAAGATTAGTGTATCATTTTACTATGTTCTTTACCAGACTCGTGGGATAGTATTCTTGTGGCCATAGGTAGGAATACAATTTCCTTGAAGTTTGATGAAGTGGTATCATCCTTGTTGTTGGAGGAGATGAGACAAAAGAATATGGAAGGACAGAGCACACACACATTATTTGCAGGAGGAAGCTCCTAGGAAAGAAATAGATTTAAGTTCTCATGTGGGAGATCGAATTATAAGGGTATATCTAAATCTCCTAGAAAGTTTGTAAAGGTATGTTGGAGATATGGAAAATAAGGGAACTACACAAAGCAGTGTAGATCCAAAGTTGAGAAAAAGAAGGGATCTGAAGAATATCCTTTTACAGAAGAAAAGGCCTCCAAGGAAGAAGTAGGGGATGTGTACTTGGCTTCTTCAAGAACACATGCAGATAATGAGGCATGGTTGGTTGAATCAGGTGCATCCTTTCATATGAATCCCCACAGGGAATGGTTCTGTGAATATGAAAGGTATGATGGAGGTAATGTTTTCCTAGGTGATGACTTGACAACCAGAATCATAGGTCGAGGAAAATTCAAGTTGAGGCTCATAGATGGAAGGATTAGAACACTACCTGGTGTTATGCACATGCCAGGATTGGCCATAAATTTGATTTATGTAAGAAAAATGGATGATGCAAGGGTAAAACCAATATTTGAAAAGGAAACCTGCAGGATGGTTCAAGGAGAAATGGTGTTGTTGAAGGGAGTTCAGTTTGGAACTCTGTATAAGATGAAAGGAAACACTATTAGTGATGGGTGTAATAGTTCCATTGTTCCTGAAATTGGAGTTGAATAATAAATAACTCCTACAGTCTCTGCAGAAAAGGTTATGCCGTGGAATCAAATACTGGGGCATATCAGAGAGAAGGGTTTTCGACTAATACACATTAAAGGTATGGTTGAAGGTATGCCTAACTTCTCTCTGGATTTTGATTTCTGTGAACATTGTGTATATAGGAAGAAGAATCAGGTAAGATTCCCCTCTAGTGCAACGAGGGAGGAAGGAATTTTATAACTAGTGCACAATGATGTTTTTGGACCTGTGTCAGTCCCATCATTGGGAAAATTTGTGTACTATGTCTCATTTATAGACAAATTCTCAAGGAATACTTGGATATATTTCCTCAGGAAGAAATCAAAAGTCTTTGATAGGCATAAAGAGTTTAAGGCTCTTGTTGAGAATCCAACAAAGAAAATAATTAAGGTGTCGAGGACATATAATGGAAGAGAGTTCTTCGGGAATGAATTTGAATAATTCTATAAGAAGTGTGGTATAGAAAGGAAGAAGACTAATCCATATACATCTTAGCAGAATGGAGTTGTAGAAATGATGAACAAGACGTTGATGGAAAAATCAAGGTGCATGCTCAGTGGTGTCGAGTTAGGGAAAGAATTATTGGTAGAGGTAGTGGCTACTGCATGTTACATGGTCAATAGATCACCTGTTGATACTGAGAGGGGGGTGAATCAGTATCAAGTACAATTTAAAAACATTTTTCAACTTATACTTAAACCATTCAATTATATCCAATGAGC
>SNQJ01S0013169.1:140415-165914 GCA_010110895.2 Picea sitchensis
GCCACATACCACCGGAAACAGCATGATGTATACTATCCATCCATGGATGTTGTATATGCATGTGCATTTTCCTTCATGTCCAAATACCTTCATCAATCTTGCGGTCCAAAACCCATGACTAGGGTTGACATCAATGACAACAATCAATCTTCCAACATCACCCTCATCAACATTGGATGAAAAGAATCCACAAGAGGTATGGAATGGTAAGAAACCTTCTCTCACACATCTCAAGGTATTTGGCTGTGATGCATATGTTCATGTTCCAAAGGAAAACATGAGTGAGCTAGATAAGAAGGATGAAAAGTGTATCTTTATTGGATATAAAGATGGTCTCAAAGTTTATAAGCTTTGGAACCCAGAAACTAAGAAGGTAGTGTATAGCCGAGATGTGGTATTTAGAGAAATGAAGGATGTTGTTAAACAAAAATTCCTACCAAGTAAGGAAGAACCATAAAAAATAGAGTTTGATTTAAAGGATGATGAATCAGACTCTACATAAGAACATGAATCAAAAGAAGAAGATCTTCATACTCCAGTATTGAGGAGATCGGTTCGAGAAAGAAGGCTACCAGAAAGGTATAATCCATCTAATTTCTGTTCAAAATTTTCTTTGTTTATTACTGATGATGATCCTAGAACTGTCAGGGAGGAAGTGGACTCAGTGTTGGGTATGTGTTATATTCTTTTCATGTGTGTGTGTGAGCTCATTAGATTCGACAACTGCGTCTGACGATCCCAAATTCCTTTGCTCCTTGTGTCATGTGCTCTGGGATCTTTCTTGGGGTGTCCCAGGGCGGGGGGGGAAGGTTTTCCCCCCCTGGTTACACGCAGTGTTCGGGGTAGTGCTTTGAAATTTGTTTTTTGGGCGGTTTTTGTTATTTTAGCGATTTTTTCTATTTTTAGAGGTTTTCTAAATTAACCTTGGATTAAGGGATTAGGGTTTTGGTAGCTATGGAATACCTAAAATATTGTATATATTGTATGGTGAATGGTGAAATTAATACAATGAATAGTTGAAAGGTGCAGCACCAAGGAAGGTTGGTTTTCTCCTCGTTAATGGTTTCCAGCATAAATCTTTGTGTACAATGTGTATGAGCCATTGATTAATTTATGCTTTACTTAACAATTTGTATGCATTGCTTTACTTCATAGGTTTACAACTTACATGTGGTATCAAAGATATTTTTTGGCTTTATGGGGATGCCTTTGTTGCTGAGGGTTTGGCTTGGTCCTGATAGATCAATTTTATCTTGGGTTTGTAATAAATCTGGGTTTAGTGGGAGATTTTGCAGTGGTGATTCTAGTGTAGAAAGAAAAATGGCGAGCTCTTCTAGAATCGAGATAGAGAATTTCAACGGTAAAAACTTTGACCTATGGAAGCTCAATATGGAGGACCTTCTTGTAGACAAAGAACAATGGATCGCTATGGATCTTGGTACACCTCCTACATGTATGCAGTCTACTGGCACAAAGTATACTAGTACACAACCTACTAGTACACAAACTACTAGTACACCACCTACTGGTATGTCGAAGGAAGATTGGGAGAAGTTGGACATAAGAGAAAGGAGTATTATTCGACTCTTCCTCGAAGATTCAATGTTGTTGAATGTCTCAGGAGAATCTACGGCCAAGGAACTATGGGATAAGTTAGAGAATTTGTATCAATCAAAGTCCCTGGTAAACAAGTTGTTTCTTCGAAATAAGTTGTATCATCTTAGGATGGAAGATGGAGATTTTGTGATAGAACATCTAAATGCCTTTAATACTTTGGTAAGTCAACTGGTATATGTTAATATTACGATTTAAGAAGAAGATAAGTGTATTACTTTGTTATGTTCTTTTCCAGACTCTTGGGATAATCTGGTTGTAGCAATTGGTAGTACCACTCAATCTACATTGAAGTATGAGGATGTATTTGCATCCTTGTTATATGAAGAGATGAGGCAGAAAAGCATGGATAGTCAAATTACAAATGATTTTTTTGTAAGAGGTATTACCCAAGATAGGAATCCTAGTAAGTCTTCAAGGGGGAGATCTAAATCTACAGGTAGATCTAAATCTCCAGGAAAATATTTGAGGAAATGTTGGAAGTGTGGTAAAACAGGGCATTATAAGAAATATTGCAAGTCTAAGAACGTTGATAAAACAAAGTGATATGATAATACCTCTTCCACAGAGGCAAAAACCTCCACTGAAGAAGGAGGTGATATTTACCTGGAATCTACAAGTACATGCAGACCGTGGTGTATGCTTAATCGACTCAGGTGTGTCATATCATAATACTCCTCACAGGGAGTGGTTTTGTGCATATGAAAAATATTATGGTGGTGATGTATTCCTAGGAGATGAATCGAGGGAAGTGGAAGGGTTAAGTTGTTGCTAAAATATGGAAGGATTAGAACTCTCCCTAGGGTTCTGCACATTCCAAAACTAGCGAGGAGCCTAATATATGTAAGAAAGTTGGATGATGCAGGATTGGATACTGTATTGGGAAAGGGAACTTGCAAGATGGTACGAGGAGAAATGGTGTTGATGAGGGGAGTTCGATGTGGAACTCTGTACAAGTTGTTGGGAAGAACTTATACTAATGGGTGTAATAGTTCGGTTGTCCCTGAGCAGATAAATAAATAATACAAGACCAATACTATCCCTGGAAAGAATACCATGTTGTGGCATCAAAGACTGGGGCATATTGGAGAAAAGGGCCTTCGCACATTACACGGTAAAGGTATGGTTGAAGGTATGTCTAATTCCACTCTGGATTTTGATTTCTATGAACATTGCATATATGGTAAACATAATCAAGTAAGATTCCCATCTGGTGCTACAAGAGAAAAGGGGATCTTAGAATTGATACGCAGTGATGTGTTTGGACCTATGCATGTTCCATCACTAGGTAAATCTGTGTATTATGTTTCATTTATATATGATTTCTGAAGGAACACATGGATTTATTTTATTAGAAAGAAATATGAGGTATTTGATAAATTTAAAGAGTTTAAGGCTCTGGTAGAAAATCAGACAGAGACGAAAATAAAGGTATTGAGGATAGATAATGGTGGAGAATTATGCGGAAATGAATTCGAAGAATTCTGTAAGAAGTGTGGCATAGAAAGGCAGAAGACTACTCCATACACACCTCAACAAAATGGAGTTGCATAAAGGATGAAAAATACACTGATGGAAAAATCAAGGAGCATACTTAGTGGTGCCGAGTTGGGATAAGAATTCTGGGTAGAGGCAATGGGTACAACATGTTACCTAGTCAATCAATCACCCTCATCAGCGTTGGATGATAAAACTCCACTATGGATTGGTAAGAAATCCTCTCTTGAACATCTCAGAGTGTTTGGTTGTGATGATTATGTACGTGTTCCAAATGAAAATAGGAGTAAGATGGATAATAAAGCTGAAAAGTGTATCTTTATGGGTTATAAATATGGTGTGAAAGGTTATAAGCTTTGGACCTAGAAACTAAGAAGATTGTTTATAGTCGGGATGTTGTTTTTAGAGAGGTAAAAGATGTTTCCAAACAAGAATTCCTACCAAGGCAAGAAGAACCTGAGAAAATAGAGTTTGAGTTGGATGATGCAAAATTTGAATTATCTGAATAAGATAAAGCAAAAGAAGAAGAACCTCATACCCCAATATTGAGGAGATCAGTGAGGGAAAGAAGGCAACCAGAAAGGTATAGTCCACCTGATTTTTGTTCTAATTTTTATTTATCTATTACTGATGATGATCACATAACTATCAGGGAAGCAGTGAATTCATAGGATAGTAAACTCTGGAAGAAGGCAATGGTTTAAGAAATGGATGCCTTGGATAATAATGAGGCATGGGATATAGTTGAGTTTCCATCTGGAATAAAATCTATTGGTAGCAAATGGTTGTTTAAGAAGAAGTTCAATGAAAAAGGAAAAGTGGAGAAATACAAAGCTCGGTTAGTAGCAAAAGGTTATTCCCATGTAGAGGGAATTGACGTTTGTGATATTTTTTCTCCTGTTGCCAAGTTAACTTCTATTAGATTTATTTCATCTATTGTTGTTTCTTTTGATATTGAAGTGGAACAGATGGATGTGAAGACAACATTCCTACAAGGGTATCTGGAAGAAGAAATCTACTTGAAGAAACCAGAAGGCTTTGCAGTTAAGGGAAAGAAAGAGTTGGTATGTAAGCTAAAGAAGTCACTATATGGTCTGAAGCAATCACCTAGGATGGTACCAAAAGTTTGACACATACATCCTTTGATTGGGATTTGTGAGAAGTAGGGTTGATCACTCTGTATATTCCAAGTATGTTGGTAATCACTTCATTTATGTAGGGTTGTATGTTGATGACATGTTGCTGGTAAGAAATAACATGGATGTTATGAAGGAGGTGAAATCACAACTATCCTCCAAATTTGACATGAAGTATCTCGGTGCTGCTAACTTCATTATGGGAATGGAGATTAAAAGAGATCGCGAAAATAGGAAACTTTGGTTGAATCAGAGAAAATATGTTGAGACAATATTGCAGAGGTTTAATATGCATGGAAGTAAACCAGTCAAGATTCCTATTCCTATAGGTGTAAAGTTATATGCAGATCAATGTCCCAAGACACAGGAAGAAGAAGAGGACATGTCCCATGTTCTGTATGCCAGTGCAATTGGAAGTTTTATGTATGCATTGGTATATACTAGACCAGACATTGCACATGCAGTGGGAGATTTGAGCAGGTATATGTCAAAACTAGGGAAGGAGCATTGGACAACAATAAAGAGGGTCTTCAGGTATTTGCATGGCACTACCAATTGTGGATTGTGCTACCAAGGAATACTAGGATTGGACAGAGTGGTTGACATACATGGGTTTGTTGATGTAGACTGGGCTGGATATCTAGATCACAGAAGATCCACAAGTGGGTATGTGCTTAACCTATTTGGAGGAGCAATCAGTTGGATGAGAAAAAGATAGGTTGTAGTGGCTCTCTCAAATACAGAATCTAAATACATGGCAACCACTCATACAAGCAAGGAAGCAATATGGTTACAGAGATTGTGTTCAGGTATTGGGTTGGTACAAAAAGAAGTGAGATTAGAGTGTGACAGTTAGAGTGCAATCTTCCTGGAAAAGAAATCTTCTTATCATTTGAATACAAAGCATATTGATGTTCAGTATCACTTTGTGAGAGACATGGTTGAAGAAAAGAAGGTGTTGCTGGAAAAGGTTGACACTTTGAGAATGTTGGAGATTCATTGACAAAGTCTGTGAGAACAAAGAAGTTCCCCTGGTGTAGAGTAACAATGGGCATTGCTTACCTGGATTGTTGACTATGTAATCCTGTGAACCCCTGTATGCAAAGAAAACAACAAGTGGGAGAATGTTGGTTATGTGTTATATTCTTTGCATGTCTGTGTGGGTGCGTCAAATTCGACAACTATGTGTGGCAATCCAAACTTCCTTCACTCCTTGTGTTGTGTGCGTCAGGCACTTTTATGGGTGGGTATTAGAGGGGGCCAAGTTTGGCCCCCCTAGTTACGGGAGGCGTTCGACTCTGGGTGGTATCCTGGAGCTGATGGGGTTCAGGGAAGCACCCCCAAATTTTTCTTTTGGGCAGTTTTTGCTATTTTAGCAGATTTTTCTATTTTTAGCGGTTTTCTAAATTAATCCCGTATTAAGGGATTAGGGTTTTGGTAGCTACGAAATACCTAAAATATTGTATATATTGTATGGTGAATGATGAAATTAATATAATGAAGAGTTGAAAGGTGCGACACTAAGGAAGGTTGGTTTTCTCCCAGTTAAGGGTTTCCAGTGGAAATATCAGTGTACTATGTGTATGAGTCATTGATTAATTTTTGTTTTGTTTAAGATTCTGTATGCATTTCTTTACTTAATAGGTTTAAAACTTACACTTAGAGGATTGAAATATCTAGAAAAATTCCATGGACGAAGAAATGACAGCCTTGGATAAGAATGAGGCTTGGGATCTAGTGGAGTTGTTGACTAGAATAAATCCCATTGGAAGCAAATGGGTATTTAAAAAGACGCTGAATGCAAAAGGAAAAATGGAGAAATACAAAGCTCGGTTAGTAGAAAAGGGTTATTCTCAGGTTGAGGGAATTGATTTTGGTGAGATTTTTTCTCTTGTTTCCAAGTTAACCTCTATAATATTTATGTTATCTGTTGTTGCTGCATTTGATTTTGAAGTAGAATAAATGGATGCGAAGAAAACATTCCTACATGGGGATATGGAATAATAAATATGAATGAAGAATCCAGAAGGATTTGTTTTGAAGGGAAAAAGGGAGCTGGTATGCATACTAAAAAAGTCCTTGCATGGTTTAAAATAATCACCAAGGATGTGGTATAAAAAATTTGATACTTATATGTTGGGAGTTGGTTTCACAAGAAGAAAAGAGGATCATTGTGTGTATTTTAAATTAATTGGTGATCATTTGATTTATTTGGTCTTGTATGTGGATGACATGTTGCTAATAGGAAACAACAAGGAGATTATCTAGGTTGTGAAAACTCAGTTGTCCTCTAAATTTGACATGAAGGATATCGATGCTTCAAATTTCATTTTGGCCATGGAAATTAAAAGAGATTGGAAAAAGAGGAAACTCTGGTTAAATCATAGAAAATATGTCGAGACAATATTGCAAAGGTTTAATATGCAAGAATGTAAACCAATCAAGGTTCCTATTCTTGTTGGTGTAAATTTATCTGCATATCAGTTTCCCAAGACATGGGAAGAGGAGGAGGACATGTCGCATGTTCCATATGCAAGTGAAATTGGAAGTTTGATGTATGCAATGGTATATACTAGACCAGACATTGCACATGCAGTGGGATTTTTGAGCAGGTATATGTCAAAACTAGGGAATGAGCATTGGACAATAGTAAAAAGGGTTTTCAGTTATTTGTGTGGAACTGCTAGCTATGGATTGTGCTACCAAGGAAGACCGGGAGTGGACAGAGTGTTGGATATACATCGCTTTGTGGATGCATACTGGTCTGGAGATCTGGATCGTAGGAGATCTACAAGTGGGTATGTGTTTAACTTGTTTGGAGGAGAAAAAGACAGGTTGTAGTGGCACTTTCAACTATAAAAGTTGAATACATGGCAACCATTCATGCAAGTAAGGAAGCACTATGGTTACAAATATTGTGTTTAGGTATTGGGTTGGTATATCAAGCTGTAAGGATAGATTGTGATAGTTAGACTACAATTTTTTTGGTGAAGAACTCAGCTTATCATTCAAAGATAAAGCATATTGATATTCAATATCACTTTATGAGAGACATGGTTGAAGAAAAGAAAGTGGTGTTGATGAAGGTGGACACTTTGGAGAATTTTGCAGATTCATTAACAAAATATTTGAGCATTGAGAAGTTCTCTTGGTGTAGAGGATCCATGGATATTGCAGCCTTGGATTGTTGACTATGTAACCTTGTAACCCCTTGTATGCAAAGAAAACAACAAGTGGGAGAATGTTGGGGATGTGTTCTATTCTTTGCACAAGTAGTGGTGTCTACATTGCGTCGGGCGCACAAGGGGGGCGACAATGCCCCCTAGAATTTTTTTCCTCGAGAAACATGTCGCATTTTCTCATCATTTTTCTTGTTGCCTCAATTTTCATGTCCATTGTTGGGCGGTTTTTCAGCACATGGTTTCTTGCCGACGATTTTCTATTTCCGGTTAAGGAATTAGGGTTGTTGACTAATCCAGATGTAACATACCCTGCCACCCAAGCCGAGTCATGCCACCAAAAATATTTCATGATCTAATACCATATTGTAACATACCCCGCCACCCAAGCTGGGTCATGCCACCAAAAATATTTCATGCTCTGATACCATATTGTAACATCCCCAACATCCAACTGGGCTATGCCACATAAAATTTTCAAACTGTATACAAATAAAAACATATGCGCGCATAAAATCTTGCGAAACTTTAATATAAAACTTAAATCAGAAAAATGCATTCTGCAAATGCACATATTCATATAGAATAATAATAAAAATACACATGCAACACACACAAGAATAACCCATAAAAAAATGCATACATAATAATGCAACATGTAATTTAATACAAAATTGACACTTATGTTGGTAAAAATATCACCAACTGTGTGCATACCTTCCACGAACCTCCTATCCTTAGACCACGCTTCTCATCACTCTCAACAATGGGTCACCCCCGAGCTGGGACTTAACTCCACTCGGGTAAAGGGATTCCTAACTAGGCTCATGTATCTCAGATAAAAAGAAAAACTATGTCACAGGTGCCAACTCAAACTAACAACCTGCAATCCCTCATTCCCCACATTCTTGTCCCACCCCAGGAAGTGTGTCGCTTCTTTGCTCAACAGTCCTTCGAATTCCCCAGTTCCTTTTTGGGTCTTCAGCAACAGGTCATGCAAGAAGTCTTAGATCCCTGTAGCTGTAGTTTGGCACCTTTGGGAATTCAATTCCCAACAATTCTCTCACCTAGAGAGAATTTCTCATGGGCATGATAACCTGCCTCTTCAGTCCAACTCCTAAGCTAACCAGGTATAGGTACATGTACGGGTATAGATACAAGTACATGTACAGGTATGGTACCGGTTCGGGTATGATACAGGTACATTGATAGTAACAGAATGGTACGGTGGATAGCTAAATGAATCTTCGAATGATGATGGAATCCCCAAAAAATGAACTAAGTCCAAGCTATGTGTATGCATGTCCCCAAATTGACACTTGTCATGTTAAGGACTACTTTGGCCCACTTGTCCCCATCCTTAGATTTTAGGATAAAATAATTATCCATACTTTATACTTTAAGGAATATTAATATAATATTGCTTTTTGGCTTAAGCTCCCTAGCTTATCCCCTTATCCTTAAATTTTATCCCCTTTTACCTAACCAGTGGAGTTTATTCCCCCATACTCTTTTATCGTGGTCAGTCTACACACAACGATGTATTATATTAATGATATGAGTATTTACATATACAAAAATAGGCTCACTGGGCTTTAAAATCTAGGCTCTCCAGCATAATCATCACATAAGCCTTCTGGCTTACAATAAACTGGCTCACTATCCTACAAAACACAACATATACACAAAGTCTCTTTGGCCTCAAAATCGTGCGCACTTAGGTTTGTTACATGCGGTATCCTGGAATGTGCACACTTCATGATTTTAGTGTGCAGTACATGTGTGCACTATACCATGGAAGGTGCATGCAAAATTATATAAAACAACTCACCATCTATAGTACATATGAATTTACAATTTGGGGTTCATCCTAGGGGTATTACAATCCCCTCCCCTTATTTATGCACTATCCTCAGTGCATTATATACCATGTACCATTCAAATTATTTAAAAATGTCCAAGATTTAGCTATTGGAAGCTTGTCATCCATTTGGTGCTCTACTTTTCAGCGCCAATTCAGGTATTCATCCTACAACTAGAAGTCAATTGCTCTATTCCATAGATCTTCTTCCGGGAATAATTCAGCTCATTGTTCCATTTGACACACACTTCTTATGGAAGCTACCATGCCATAAGCATACTTGGGTTGCCTCCTCCTTGTTGCACTCACCCCTTCTAGGCTCAGGCATGCCTTCACTGCTACACAGTCATTCAATGATCCATCTTTCCAAGGATTTCACACACAAGGAGAGCGCTAACCCATTACTAGAACTCCACCAAGGTTCTACAATTATAATGCTTTAGTGTCCTCAACAGTAGTTGTTATTTCCCAACATTCCAAATTTAATCAATATTATCTCATCTGCATCACACACATGCAGTTATCATGAGAGACATTGTAAAAAAAAAATCCATTTTAGAAATCAAATTAATTTTCATAAGGAATTCGACTTTTCCCAAAATATGAAATTCTATTTCATAATTTTTTATTGTTGTTGGAATAATAGGATGCAGTCTTCATTCTGGTTTTTACCAAGCACAATGTTGAATACCATTTTTCCTGCAATGATTCTATCTTTCATACAACCAATAGATTGTTAGTATTTCATGTACATCATATTTTAATTGCAATATGTACAAAAACCTTATGCAATGATCTTAGAATTTCCTACACCTAGAAATCCAATCACAATTGCCAAACAATTTATTAGATAGAATGACTCATCATTCTATGCATATGCATGTTCACAATTAACAACAATAATTTCATTATTTCAATTTTCTGAACAAAAACATTTTTGTAGTCACTATTCCTGTGACTATGTGACTTGCAACTTTCCTATTGCAATGTCTAACTGTTCCTGAAATGTTCTCATCTCCATGAGTTAGCAACATTTCTTTCATTAGTATAATTATTTCCATTCAAAAACATAAATACATGTACTCACAAAATGCATTCAGCAAATGCATTTAAGCATACAATTCTATCATGTATGAGTTCAACTTTTCCACTTACTAGACATGAGTGCAACTCTCAATGCCTAGTTATTCAATGCACCTTTGTATTGATTTTTAGAATGATCTTTATCCAAGTCATGTATCTCACCATTCATAAATTGGAAATCTGGCCAATGTCTTGACACATTCTCCACACTCTTCCCATTGTCTTCTCGATTATTTGGATGCCTTCCTTTTCGACCCAAACACTACACCAAGAATATAATTCTTTGGTGTGCATTAGTGTTAGAAAAAAGGTTGCAGCCCATTTTTTACTTAAAGGTAGGAAGCTCATTGGGTACTAGTGTGGTACGTAACTTTTATACATCCATGCCTTTCCATATCCAACCTTATCCTAGTCTCATACATGACTAGATTTCCAGGCATCATTCCTATAACAAGTTCTTATCTTTTATTTCTTTGGTTGTTACCTCATAACCAAATTAACATGACATGATACTATGTCAGTGTCTGCATTCAAAAGATAAAAATCTTTTATAATTATAACAGGCCTCTAGCCTTTACCACACCTAGTGGTAAATTATTCCTATTAATGCACTTAAACAATACCATATTGTGTATTATAAAAATTCAATTTGGGGAAATTCTTACCTAAATTTCCCTTTAGAAATTATGCACCATTATTTCAAAAGAGAAATACTTACTTGCATTGCTTCCATTAAATGAATTTAATGCTACCTTATTAGCTAATGACAGTAGAAGGTCTCATGCCTCTTTATAAGTCTTATAATCAACATTCCAACTTTTTGTTGCGTCCTTCCATATGCAACAACATTATCAACAACACTTGCAAACATGCAAGCATTCTCACTTTATGGTTTTCCCAAAAAGCCATAACATACTTGTTGCTACAGTAATTGCAAAAAATTCTTTCTCCCTCTATCACTTTTCCTTTTTTATCCCAGAAGTCTTCAATTCTTCCAGATTCCTGAATCTTCATGTGCTCTTCACTGTAACCATTGTGCATGATTATTTCTGACCTGAGCACTTTCTTGTCAAATCACTATTGGTTGCCTTTTCTTTTCCATCCAAATACTAAACTGATATTAGCCTTCAACTTTTATTTATTTCCTGGATCCATCTATCCCAACTCATACTTGGATGAATTATAATTCCAATCATGTTGTCTTATAGACTTTGGATATTCAACATCCATTTAATTTTTGGACTGAACTATTTCAGCTCTTCCTTGACTGAATTCTTTAGTATTTGTGTTTTCTTTCACTCTTATATTCTCCTTGCTAACTAGCCTCAAACTTGGCTTGCATAGCCAATCTCTAGCATACTGTAAGGATGCACATATGCCTCCTTCTTTAGCTGCATAGAATTAATTAAAAGTACTCAATACTTCTTTTAATTTACCATCATAATTTCAAGTGATACTTCCACCCCCTAGAAATTTCAATCATGGCTCTATGCCACTTGAGATGGATTCTTCTCAAGAACCATCTCTTTTGCATTCAAAACCATGCATAGAACCATTTTCTTCTTCATGGTTCCTTACTGACTCTCTACAGAGATTCATTTCACTTTTAATTATTTCTTGGCTTTGGCATCTCCATGCTATTGTGGAAATATATTCAATACCTTTGGAATGCATCAACAATACTATACTATTCTTTCTTTCCCTCCTGGAGTATTGTCCTGCATTCCCATTAGCTTGATATATACCTCATGATTTCTTCTTCCATTATCCTAGGATGTTCATGGACTTGCAACTACATATTATGTTGATATTAATTTTCAGCATTCCACTATTTTTTGGATTCCTCTGATCCAACTCCTACATGATCCAATTATATTTCCATTCATGTTTTATGAGTAACCTTGGATAGTTAACACCAAATTCTTTCTTAAGGTACTTTATTTATCCCTTACTTATTTGATCATATCAACACTTGGATTTTCTTGATAAGTATTACTTTCTCCTATCTTCACCAATCTAATTTCAACCTGACTTGCATACTCCCCTTCCATCATGCCATATTGATACACCTATGCCTCAACCGACACACCTTACTTATGAGCACCTTCATTTATTTACCCTTGAAGTGATTCCCTTCATACCATGCTTCCACTGCGCACTCGGATAACCATAAGGGAAGTATTACTCTATAATTGCATAGTTAATCCCTGGATATGATGCACTCTTTATCCATATATGCATTAAGCCTCTTTATTTACCTGATTACTATCATTCTGATAGTCAATTCCTTTTATAATAGATCTAACTCCAATGTATTTCTTAATATGTATATTGGTTTCTTTGGGAGTGAATGTAATTTCACTAATTCATTCACTACATGATCTATTATTTTACCCAGATTCCATTGAGTACTTGAATAACATGAGTGGACTTCTTATAGTGGCTTCCCAAGACTTTATGACTGCACCCAGATTCATTCTTTAACATTTTGTAGTTTTGTCTTTTGATCATATTATGAAATATTTCTGTCATAGAACTCTTTCCTTGAGTACCTCTACTTATATTAACTAAATTTCAACCTTCTCACCTCATAATAACTAAAAAAAATTAACTCTACAAAAATGTGCGGCCAATAAAATTTGTTAGGCTAAAGAATTTAACAAATTTATGAAATTATGTACAATTGTGTTCCAATATTGCATCATAATTCCTTCTTTTGATATCCTGAAAATTGAATTCCCAGATCAATTTTATGGGTGGATAATTATACTCCTCTATCCAATACCTTTCTAATGACTGCTCCCTTTCTCAATTCTGAGTCTTGAGCATAAATTTACGGTCATTTGAAAATTATCCATTAATTCTTTTGTTCACACTTCAACTTGGTGCAACTCTACGCTGTAATTACGAATTTTTGTACCTACTCCATTGGATTTTTGGTAAGAGCTCAATCATTTTTCTTCATATACATATTTTGGACAATCTTTCCAAATTTCACCTCTTTTTGGGTTCTAGGCTGCTAGTTACAACTTGTTGAAGTTCTAGGCTAATTAGTGTTTTCGATCTGGAATGTTACATGTACCTTCTGTGTTGTCTTGAACATTTTTAACATGCCCATAATTTTAATTCATCTCTAGGACTTTATCTATGGTTCAATATCTTTCGATAGACTTCTCATATGCCTCAATCTAATTCTAGAGTAGAAATTTATGGCCTTCGAAGTTAGTTGGGTCTTAAAATTTACCCTTCATTATTTGTCCTGTAACTTCCTCATAAAATATTTGTTTGACGAATGGTTTACACCATTAGAAATCTCTCTCCAGGATCTTTCATTTGAGATGCAGAGATAGAGTGTTATGGCCTCAAAACATGCTACAAAAAGATGACCTTCAAACAGTATAAAATGTCATAGAAATTCATTGGTTTTCTGCTCTTGTACACCATCCAAATGACTTCATGCACACAATTTTGAACATGTACACCCATATTTAGAATGCGCAAAAAAACCATAAGGTAGCGCATGCTCCATGCACCTGTAACCAATGTGGATCACTTCTTTGTCGCACCAATAACTGGTGCACACTACTTTTGTGTCACGCACAAATATCCACCACTCACAATTTTGGTTCATGCATTAATACTTGTTGCGCGCAATTTTTGTGTCATGCACAAATATTCTTTGTGCATTGCACTCTATGAATTGCACCATGTCAAATTTTAGTATGCCCCCACTGTGCACCAATACTTCGTGCGCACCATTAATTAAATTGTCGCACGACAACATATACCCACATTGCACATGCACCAACAAAATTCCTCTGCGCTCTGTCAATACTGCGCACACCATGCACGCCATTATTATGTGTGCGCACACTGCGCGTGCTAGTATTACACATGAACCACTCAATCCATGCCACACAATGCTAAATTTAATGCGCACACCCGCACACCAATATTTTTTGCGCATTACCACTCTGCATTGTGCAATGCCAAACTTAAGTGTGCACACCCGTGCGCCAATATTTTTCGTCCATTACCACTCTGTACCATGCATCACCAAATTTAATTGCGCACACCCACATGCCAATATTTTTGCATATTACCACTCTGCATCGCGCAATGGAAAATTTAAGTGTGCACACCCGCGCACCAATATTTTTTGTGCATTGTCGCTCTGCACCACACAACACCAAATTTAAGTGCGTACACCCGCACTCCATTATTTTACATGCATTTCCACTCTGCACCGCGCAACACCAAATTGTAGTGCACACACCTGCGCACCATTATTTTTCGCGCATTACCATTCTACATCATGCAGCGCCAAATTTTAGCACGCATAGCCATGCACCCTTCTTTTCCACACATCACAAGCTTTTCACTGCGCATCTTTCATTTTTAGTGCACACAACTTCGCACATTCATTTTTATGCGCATCAGTTCCTCGTGAATTCCATTGCAGAAATTGTGGATTTTGCCTAACTTTTTCCCAATTTTAACCTTAGACATTCTGCAACTAGGAAATTTATTCAATTTCTCCCTGATAACACCAATTCAACCTCTGTGACAACAAATCTCTATTGGTTAACATTTATGGAACGAATGTTTCCCAAACTTAATTCACGAATTGAGAATTCTAATTAACTAATATCGTTCCATCTGTCATGACTTCCCTCTAACTTCAAATTCGACCAATTCCAGGTCTGAATTTGCTAGAACAGATATTAAATTAAGAATATCTCACTACTTGGCCAAATTTCTCAATTTTCCCATGAATTTAATAACAGAAATTGGGGGTTTTACCAATTCCACGTAATTGCTTCTAATTTTTACCACAGACGCTATGTAACTTGAAATTTGGCCACTTCGAAATAAATTCTCTGTGAAATTTCATTTCAACTCAACTTGCTCGACCCAACCAGGATCGATGTTGAAAACTGGAGCTTTGATACCAAATTGTAACATACCCGACCACCTAGGCCGGGTCATGCCACCGAAAATATTTCATGCTCTAATACCATATTGTAACATACCTAGCCACCTAGGCTGAGTCATGCCACCGAAAAGATTCCATGCTCTGATGCTATATTGTAACATCCCCAACATCCAACTGGGCTATGCCACATAAAATTTTCATACCGTATACAAATAAAAACATATGCACATACAAACCCTTATAAATTTATATGTAAAACTTAAATTAGACAAATACATTCTACAAATGCATAGATTCATATAGAATAATAATAAAAATGCACATGCAACACACACAGGAATAACCCATAAAAATAAGCGCACACATAATAATGCAGCATGTAATTTAACAAAAAATCGACACTTACCTTGGTAAAAATATCACCAACTGCATGCAGACCTTCCAAAAACCTCCCAGACTTAGACTACGTTGCTCATCACTCTCAACAGTGGGTCACCCCTGAGATGGGACTAAACTCCACCTAGGTAAATGGATTTCTAACCAGGCTGATGTATCTCAAACAACACGAAAAACTGTCATAGGTGCCAACTCAAACTAATAGCCTACAATCCCTCATTCCCCACATGCCTGTCCCACCCCAAGAAGTGTGCCCCTTCTCTGCACAACAGTCCTTTGGCTGCCCCACTTCCTTTTTTGGGCTTCGACAACATGCCAGACAAGAATTCTCGGAGCCCTGAGTTTCCGTTTGGCACCTTTGGGAATTCAATTCCCAACAATTCTCTAACCTAGAGAGAATTTCTCACGGGCCTGACAACCCACCTCTTCAGTCCAGCTCCTAAGATAACGAGGTATAGGTACAGGTACGTGTACAAATACAGGTACATGTACGTGTATGGTACTAGTTCGGGTATAGTACATGTACAATGATAGTAACATAATGGTATAGTGGACAGTTGAATGATGATGGAATCCCACGAAAACGAACTCAGTCCAAGCTATGTAAATGCATGTCCCCAACTTGACACTTGTCATGTTGAGGACTACTTTGGCCCACTTGTCCCCATCCTTAGATTTTAGGATAAAATAATTATCCATACTTTATACTTTAAGGAATATTAATATAATATTCCTTTTTGCTTAAGCTCCCTAGCTTATCCCCTTATCCTTAACTTTTAGCCCCTTTTCCCTAACCAGTGGAGTTTATTCCCTCATACTCTTTTATCATGATCAGTCTACATGAAACAATGTATTATATTAATGATATGAGTATTTACATATACAAAAATAGGCTCACTGGCCTTTAGCATCTAGGCTCTCCAGCCTAATCATCACATAAGCCTTCTGGCTTATAATAACCTGGCTCACCAGCCTACAAAACACAACATATAGACAAAGGATCTCTGGCCTCAAAATTGTGCACACTTAGGTTCGTTGCGTGCGGTGTCCTGGAATTTGTACACTTCATCATTTTAGTGCGCAGTACATGTGCGCACTATACCATGGAAGGTGCATGCAAAATGATATAAAATAGCTCACCAGCTTAAGTACATTTGCATTTACAATTTGGGGTTCAGCCTAGGGGTATTACACTAGATCATTGGGTTATGGTTTTGTATGGCATTGGATGCTATATGTATATTGTATTGTAAACAATGTATCACTTTGAATGACTATAGAATATGTTGGTTTTCCCAGTTTGGGTTTCCAGGGGAAAAAGATTTGTGTAATGTTTGTATTTGCCATTGTATCTTTTCTGTTCTTTTACTGAAAATATGTTTGCAGTAAATATTGTACAAGGTTAAAATATATAGGTGCAGTAATTTAGGTTGCGCTAGAACCCTTGTATTATAGTATCTATACCATAGTAGCAAGAAAAAAAGGAAAACCAAATAAAAAGTAGAAAAAAGGAAGAAAATCACATAAAAATTAGATATAGGCCAGAAAAGAAAAAAAGAGAGTATTTGAGTACCAAGGTAGCAGAACTTGCATAGACTGGATGATAATCACACACAACACACTGCAACCAGACACAGACGAGATTGCCTACACAGGATATCGATGACACAACAAAGACCCAATGCGCAGTCTGGTAATTACAAGGTCATTAAGAGTCATAAGGAATGGAAATGACAGCTTGGACACTAGTGTGACAGGTCACAAAAGCGTTGTATAAGTATTAAATGGGAAAATCTGTAGAAAATCATGAACAAATCAGTGGTACGAGAAGAAAATCCTAATACAGATTTGGAAATAAAGGAACATTTACTTAACCACTCACCCACCACGTCGACAGATTGGACAAGGAAGTTAAGACAAGATGAGATAGGTATACTTGGCACGAAAGAACAAAAACAACAAGAAGTCGGGAAACTCTAAGTCATTTTTCCCTACAAGAGGGAGAAAACATAGCTAACTTACTAGATCCAAGTTAAAGGTACCTACACAGATACTCAGAGCTCGACCACAAGTTTTGGCCCTCGACCAAGTTTTGGGGAAAATTTGGTCAGTTTTGGCCCACTTTTCGATTTCGACACGTTGGTCGAAGAAGGAGTGCCTAGGCGGAGCTCAGATCGCAAATATCACTTATTTTATGGGATATGTGGACCCAATAAGGGGTACTCTAGGGTTTTTTAATGGTTTTATGGGATGTCATCCCATGGGTTTTCCCCATGTTTAGGCCTTATTGTAAGGGTTTGTAAAGTATAAATAAAGGGGAATGTATTGTAGAAATAGCTCAGTTGATGTAGTTATGTGTGAAAGATAAGTACTTTGTGAAAATGAATGTATATGGTTGAGGCTTTGTGCTCGAATGTGATTTCGTAGAAGGTGCTAAGTGTTTTGATAGAGATAGTGGCTCTATGCATTTGACCTATTTTTGGAAGGTGGAGAAGGAGGATTTAGTGCTTATTGGGCAGATCTCATGTCTTGCGTGAAGTTCGACTCTGTGTCTTAGTGCATAGGAGTGACTATGTGTAAGATTTTGACGAACAATAAAGAGGTGAAGCGGTTTTTGGATGTATCCCCACCCTGGGGTGAACCACGTATATATGGTGTTTCATGGTTTTCTTTGTGCCGTGTCTTTCTGTTATGCATTTGCTTAGTGCTTTGGTTATGATGTGTAATGAATATATATATTTTTTCTTAAGTACTTTACTTATGTTAAAGGGTAAATGAATGCTAGATCTAACTCACAGTGCTAAGTGTTCAGTGTGCATAATCACTTGTTCTTACTGCACTAGATCTATATTTGATTATGCTCTGCGATGTTAATGAGGTTAATAAACTAATGCATGTTCACTTCCTAAGAGTTAATAGAATATTATGTGAAGTGCTCTTGTCACATATCTGTGTCCCAGCCTAGTTACAGACACATGCATCATGTCACCCCCCCTTCTTCTACCTCGGGTGAGACTTTGCCTACTTCACATATGTTTCCGAAAGGCCTGGTAGTCGGGGTTTTGTTGGTGCATTGTTAAGCATTGAACCCTGGGTATGCCCCTGTGCCAACAAATGGTTCTGTTGTCGGGACCTGAAACTGTGATTGCTAGGAACAGAAGTAAAGAAAAAGAAAAGCTATGTGCGTAGATCTGTTGCTAAAGTGCGCAGTAATCTAATTGACTTGCGAAGCTTTGTGCCAAGAAAGTAAGTTGTTCTAAAGAAAAGAGGTAAGATCCTAAAGAGGTAATCTTTGTGCTTTGGTAAGAGAGAGATAAGTGAAAAAATTTGTTTTGAAATCATGAATTTAAGTATGTTTAATAGATTTTGTCCTAGTTTGAAGGTGAGGGCATAGTTAAAGAAATAGTTGATTTGAGTAAATTTAATGAAAATGAAGAAAGATATGTTATTCCTATGCATAGAATGAGTTTTTGGACTAATAAGTGGATGCAAGAACCTAGAAATATTTTTTGCAGATTGCAGGTCCAACACTATGATCCTAGGGGAAGTTCGCAATACATAAAATATTGGGGAACATTTAAGAGAAAAACAGGATTCACTTTGTGTTATAATTGCAGAAGACTGGGACATATTGCTAAGGAATTCCCTGGGGTAGGCCTTATTTCTCTTTGTTGTAAGATTGTTGGTCATGAGGTTGAGGATTGTCCAAATATAGATCTATAAGACAAGAAAATTATGAAAAGAGTCAAGAGACTAAGGGTGTGTTAGAAAGTCATAAAGAGAAAAGGTAAGAGGAAGTTCAAACTATGTTATTATAGTTAGAAGAAATGATGGATGTTCATAAATATGTCAGTCTACCAGAAAGCTTGAAAGAAAAACAACACATAAGTGCAAGAATAGAAGACTTTGACATAGAACGTATAGTCTTGGATGAAGAAACACAAGTGAATATTATGACAAAAGAAACTTGGGAGGTTTTGGGAAAGCCTATCGTGGTACCTTATTTAGGAAGGATAGGTTTATTTAAGGGAAATATGATAACTTTATGTGGAAGAGTAACTAATGTACCTATTATTGTTCATGGAACATCGACTGAAGAAGAATTTGAATTCATTAGGTTTGTTGAGGACATCGCCCCTTTCCCACTTTTGTTAGGTAAGACTTGGATTGAGAAGGATCAGATCAGAAGGAAAGTAGAGGAAGAAGAAAGAGAAAAGAAAACGCAAGATTGAAGGGATTTCATAGCTAGGAAAACAGACCAACTAAGAGAAGAACGAGAGGATAAGTCGAAACAACAGAGCAAAGTAACAACGCAGGAGGGACAAAAAGAAAAAAAATTAGATATCAAGGTTGAAAGAATGCAAGAATTATCGGAGGACCTATCTATCCAAGAGAGAAATGTGCCCACTCAGGAAGTATTAAGAAAAGGGATATTAACTTTAGAACCTTTGAGGGTACCTCGACAGTGCAAAGCCACTACGCTAGGGGAAGATAAGAATAAAAATGGAAAGATGATTCCAGAAACAGTTAAAGAGACTCAGATAACATGAAAGAAGGAAAGGAAGATCAACAAAAACAAGGCTAAGTTGGAAAAGCTACAAGAAGTTAAGGAAACCAGATGGAATACTTCACAGACTGGAACCTTGCAGAAGGCAAGTTCGCAGGGTTTGAACCTTAATGGAACAGTAGGTCCACGTAGATTTGGACTTCACCGTGGCGATGTTATATGACCGTTGGAGGCACCTCAATCATTGGAATGATGCCCTAGAACGGTTAGGAAACACATTTATGGGTTTATGGACTTCTTTTTGACGTTGAGACCGCACTATACCAGCTAGATTCACATTGATGGAAGCACTTAACTCTATTTCCTCTCCGTTGGAAGATCCTTCATGACTACCCCACTTATTTAACTCATCGATCGTGGTGCTAGGACCAATTTTTGCTACCCCTAATTAAATGAGCCAAGACGAGAAATATCCAAGTGTCGATTTGTGCTACCTGTCATTATCTAAAACTATACCCCGCTTGTTTGTTTCTCTACCCTGCCTATCTGTTAAAATATAGAATGTCAAGCGAACCCAACGATTTAGAGAAGTCTATCGAGGAAGTTCTTAGAAAAATCATGGTTGACAGACCTTATCCAAAGGTATTCATGCATCATCGACTAGGGGAATGCAGGCTTCCCCTTTGACCAGACGTCGTTCCACCCATGTCAATCCTGTGACTGAATATAGAAGCAATCACTGCAGTGATCTGGATAATGCGAAGCAAATCCCATCGATCATGCCTGAGTATGTTCCGCCTCTAGCCGACATTGTTAACTGCGACATTATCCCCCATGATTTCGAGAACTCTGTGTTCACTGTGTACATTACGAAAGGAATTCGCATAGTAGGGAGTCAGTTATGGCATATCCCGTTTTTGGAGAGCAGTGACTTCAACTTAGGACACTGGAAGAACTACACCATGTTATATCCTCACTATTATTTAATGAAGACAACCAGAAAGAAACCTCACCTCGTCTCACAGCCATGGATTAATGGGTTGGCATAGTCAACTATATTAAACGTGATGATGATCCTACATTTTGGCCATCACCAGGAGGTTAACGCTTGCATTAAACTCCTTATGTTGTGCTATCATGGAGGATATCTATGGCTCGACAAAATAATTACTGTGGATTCGACACTGATCCACCAGATCATAGGTTTAAGTTTGAAGGGTCCTGACCCACAACAGTTCTATCTAGGGAAGACCTCAGACTGTTCGTTAGTGCAACGCATCAAAGAATCCTATAGAGAGGTAGAAAAGGGGAAGCGAGGTTACAAGGTAGCCTCCATATAGGATGGCGTAGTGTGCCTTTCTTGTCAACTCTTAGCTGGCAGGTTAGTAAGGATGAAGCGCCCCACACAGGTCACTGGGTTCATGGTGGACCTCGCAGGAAAGTGTGTGGAGGGCATGCAGATGAACTAGGCTAACTACCTTGTCAGCGAGATAGAAAAGGATTGTCGTGAAGCTCAGGAATTGGGATATGAGTTTCACTACAGGTGGTTGATCATCTTGATCACATTTTTATCTTGGCAGATGACCGAAGGAGCCACTTTCCCAGAGATTGAACCTACGGAGCCCCTGGCTACTCATTTTTCCACCCTGTGGTATACCAATGACATGACAAGGCAGTGGCAGCCTAATTTCATGTTTCACGGATATTATTATCAGTTAAAGGTCACCATTGAATCATTCTCGTGTATGACACCGCATACCCTGCATCAATACCGACCCATAGTGAAGTTTCGCGCTGATCCCCACTTCATTTACATCACCGTGTGAAGAGATGAGCACCACGAAGAATTACAGTCCTACTACAAGCTGATAGATGAAGATATGGAACAAATTACAAAGGAATGGCCAAAATAATTTCTTGTTCCTGTCACCGATGTAGAACTATATGACACTGACACTATAGGAAACCTGATAGTTACACGAGTTGAACATGTCGGACAATCCAATGGGACGAAGAAGCAGAAAAAGCAGGATGAAGTCCAGGACATAGAGAGTGACGAAGAAGATGATGAGAAAACTTAAGGAGATAACAAGTCTGGCTCGCCAAGAGGAGGAGAAGGTGAAGAAGAAGGACAAGGAGGAGGATATGAAGGAGAAGAAGAGAAAGGAGGAGGCGAAGCTACAACACCTAAATAACCCCCTATTGGGACAGTGATGCCATATAAGAGGAACGTTTCTCTGAAGAAACCTTCAACAAAAAAGAAAATGTGTGCCAATAAGCCACAGATGGAAGCCACTCTCACTGACGACGACATTATTTTGGTTTGCAGAGCTATGGAGGAAACCTCTGAAGACATGTTGCAGAGATATGGAGAGAAATAGGAGGAGTTATATGGAAGGATTGAGAGAGAATTGAAGGAAGTGCAGCAGGTTGTTCACTTGATCCACACAGTGCCCATTGTGTTGTCTACGACTTCCTCATCACAGATTGCAAAATTGGGGGACTAACTAGCCCAGTTAAGAAGGCTTGTTGATGAAATAGAATCTCAGTTCCAAAGAGCTCAGGAAGAAAAGGAGAAGGCTACAGAAGCCTTGAAAAATGAGAAAGACGACGTCCTAGTACAGTTACGAGCAGAACAGGACAATGTAGCTTCCTATGAAAGCGAGAAAGCAGAGTTTCAGGAGAAGTTGTTGTTACACATTATTTTCATCACCACTATGACTATTAATTATGTAAACCTATATGTTGCCTTCAGAGGGGTCAGTGGCCTGAATTCCTGAAGAAAGAAGGGAGAAGAACTTTGCTTGAGAGAAGAAATTGGATTTTCCTTTGTAAAATCCCTATTAAGGAGGATTTATGCAAGTTTCTCTATACATAGGGTGCATAAATGCCTGATTTCCGCAGTTTTCACTATAGCTAGGTCGTGAAGTTTCCGCAGGTTGCATTACAACTAGTGTGCGACGACCTTTGTACGTGGGAAAAATGAGCATTTTCTCGATGCTTCTAGAAGGATAAGCTTCTATGGTGAGGTGGCCTCCAAATGGTTTGGATCTTACTCGCTTTCATGATTTAGTGGGATCATCCTAACCTCCTCACCTTATCCTCTTCAGCTTATAAAAGGAGAGGAGCTCTCATTGAGAAAGTTAGTTTGATTGGGTTGGAAATTTCTTGAGCTTGTATGTTGGATTTGAGATTTTCTTTGTCAAGATAGATATCAGATCCATGGTCTCAGAATCCTTGGAGCAAGAAGTGTGTGGGAAGAAAGGAACTTTTGGAAGGAACCTGACAACATCAAGGCATCTGGTTCTATATTTCTTCCACATTATTTAATATAATACGGTGACATGTTTATTTCCCATAAAATCATTAGAATTTTATTACATGACTCCTTCATCACATGTTTAGGTTTTCATTGAATCTACTATTGTTGATTTCACTTTGGTTGGTTTGTGTCATTGCAGATTTGATCTAAAAAGAGCATCGAAGCAAAACAGGGACAACAAAGATATAAGGAAGCGATATCTAAAGGTATGGCATCCATTCCTTCTTTGGTAGCAAATTCAATGATTGTAACTTAGGGAAAGCGTCATGTCTTGTCTTGTTTTGTTCTAGATCCAGGTGGATCTAGGGAGATTAGTTTATTTCAGAATTCACTGATTTATCCTATAACAAAATTGGTGACCCCACTGGGGGCTAAGTACCAACCATCCATGTGTTATGTGTTGGGAAGTTCAAGCATAGTTTTCTATGGTCAAGCTTGTGTAAAAATGAAACCACCTACTCCAAGCATAGTTTCCTCTTGTTCAAGATTGTGTAAAAATGAAACCAAGTCCAAGCATAGTTTTGGTTAGTTTTTAAGCTTGTGTAAAAATAAAATCTATCTCAAGCATAGTTTTGTTTTGTTTCAAAGCTTGCGAAAAAATGAAAACAATCACGAGCTTAGTCTTTTTTCTTTCTAGTGCTCGTAAATACATGAGAATAAGTTATTGATCTTAGTCTTTGTTCTTTCTCGTGCTCGTAAATCGATGAGAATGTAACTAAGTAAAATTTTATCACTTTTTTGGGCTCGTAAAGGTTATACGAAAAAGGAACCCCCTGGAGTTCCCTTTAATCTCTTTTCGGACTCTCTAAACATGAAATGATTGTCGAGCGATCTTGTTCTTTTCACGCTTGTTAAAGTATTAGAAAACATGTATGTTGAGCGATAGTTTATCTCTTTTTCGGACTCATCGGACTACTTTACGAAAAAGGAACTGAGTTCTCTTTAAGTGTTTTTTAGACCTCTAAACATGAAAAACCCCTAAGTTTTCTTTCTTTGGACTCGTTAAACAAACATCGAAAGGACCATATGGGACCGAACCACTCCTTCCTAGGGTTCGTTAAACATACTCCGAGGGACTCATCCGAAGGATGAGCTTACATTACAAGCACATGTTATCCTCCTCAAGTTTGCGTAAAAATAAAGAGGTACTCGCCAGAAATGGTGGGGGGGAAATTGGGAACGAAATGTATCTAAACTTGTATTCTATGGAAGAGAGTCGTTTTTTTCAACATGACACATTTTCACTTGCTTTGTGTCTAGGTTGGAAAATTCTCTTGTCTCTTGATCATACTCCTTTATAAGATTAAAAATTGATCTGTGATCCCTGTTGTTGAGTCAGTGTTTCCATGACAGTTGTCGTGTTGTCAATATGTTCAAAGAGAAGTTCAACCTAGAAAACCTTCTATTGTGTTGGCCATTTTTGCAGTCCTTAATCCTTCTATTGCGTTGGCCATCCCTGAGTCAGTCCTAAATCACTTGTTACTCTGATCTACTTCAAATCTTGTTAACCATTTTGTGTCATTGATGAGGGATACATTAAGGCCCTCCTGTGACAAGCCTTTTCCTGTCGACTTCAAATAATTATCCAGGAATTTGACTTAGAAACTAATGGGTACCTTGGAACTTGCATGCCTCAATGACAGGTTTCCTCACTTTCGACAATGGGTTTTCATTATTGACCCCTGATCAGGAGATTCTGCCAAGTGTTTGACTTCAACTCATTAATTCACACCTATTGGATTGTACTAGTGTACCTTGGGAGTCATTGACATTAATGGTGATTTTCCTCAGACTTGTTAACGGTATTAATTAATGACCAGTAATCAAGTGGTTTCTACCATGTTCGACTTCAGCACCTGTAATCTCATGGTTAGATTCGTACTACAGAGTGGTGGAGATGAAAACCCTGAATCTTTCCTCACAGATTTAGGTTGCGTTGGAATATATTCAGTTTGTACTATTGCATAG
>SNQJ01S0013169.1:165945-203980 GCA_010110895.2 Picea sitchensis
TGTCTTACTTGACATGGATATTCACATGTCGACATTTATGCTTTGAGTCATTTGTATTCTGAGTATGGGAATGCCTACCTCAGTGATGGTATATTATTGTATTGTATTTCCTTGTTTGTTGGCAGGTTTCCGACCGACTGTTCCTTGTTCCCTACACACACTCGACAAAGTATATCAACTATCACTATGTTCTAACTTCATACTTTGGGGAGGTCTCTGTTACAAATTATTTTCTTCACCACTATGACTGTTGATGATGTAAACCTATTTGTTTCCTTCAGAGGGGTCAGTGGCCTGAGTTCCTGAAGAAAGAAGGGAGAAGAACTTTGCCTGAGAGAAGAAATTGGATTTTCCTTTGTAAAAATCCTATTAAGGAGGATTTCCATAGGTTGATCTATACATAAGGTGCACAAATGCCTGATTTCCATAGGTTTCACTATAGCTAGGTCACGGAGTTTCCGTAGGATGCATTACAGCTAGGGTGCGACGACCTTCGTACGTGGGAAAAACGAGCATTTTATCGATGCTTCTAGAAGGAGAAGATTATATGGTTAGGTGGCCTCCGAATGGTTTGGATCTTACTATGTTTCATGATTTAGTGGGATCATCCTAACCTCCTCACCTTATCCTCTTCATCTTATAAAAGGAGAGGAGCTCTCATGGAGAAAGTTAGCTTGATTGGGTTGGAAATTTCTTGAGCTTGTATGTTAGCTTTGAGCTTTGCTTTGTCAAGATAGATATCATATCCATGGTCTCAGAATCCTTGGAGAAAGAAGTGTGTGGGAAGAAAGGAAATGTTGGAAGGAACCTGACAACATCAAGGCATCTGGTTGTATCTTTCTTCCACATTATTTAATATAATACGGTGACATGTTTCTTTCCCATAAAATCATTAGCATTTTATTACATGACTCCTTCATCACATGTTTAGGTTTTCATTAAATATACTATTATTTCTTTCACTTTGGTTGGTTTGTTTCATTGCATATTTGATCTCACAAGAGCACCAGAGCGAAGCCGGGACAACAAAGATATAAGAAAGTGATATCTAAAGGTATGTCATCCATTCCTTCTTTGGTAGGAAATTCAATGATTGTAACTTAGGGAAAGTGTCATGTACTGTCTTGTTTTGTTCTAGATCCAGGTGGATCTAGGGAGATTAGTTTATGTCTGCATTCACCAATTTATCCTATAACAGCTGCAAGAGGAAAAGAGAGTTGGCGAAGACCAGCTACATAAGGAAAAAGAGAAACTTCTCACAAAACAAGCCATGGTTAAAGAAGCAGTAAGAAAATCATGTCGCTTTGTTCCAGGATTGGTATAGGAGGAGCAGGAGCCTATTGAAACTCAAGTAGCGAAGATCGCAAATACCCTCCAGCAGTTTCAGGCTAGGATAGTTGAACTAGAGGCCCAAACAGTACTGAGCACCCCACAGGAGGTGCATGACCAGAGGGAGGAGTCTACCAAAAACACAGTAGAAAGTATAAAATCCCTTGCCTCGGTATGTAAACAGCTAAGTAACAGGAGCGCCCAGACACATGAATGCCTCGCTCAGGATCCAGAGTTAAAGAAACTAGAGGTGCAGTTGCAGGAGATGCAACAACAAGCATTTTCATTGCAGGCGCAGATGAAGTTTCTCGTAGTAGTATAAATAATGAAGATATCCCAGGAGCAGTGCACAATATAGTAGCAGATCACTACCCTCCAAGGTAAGGTGATGGAAGTGACACAGAAGTTACAACATGTGAAACAAAAATCTTGCAAGGTGTTCGAGAAGATCGATGGCCAAGGTTCACATCTATACCAAGTAGTTGCAGCAGTAGAACAACGCTTGGAAGGGCCTGTTACAGAGTAGATAGTCTAGGAACTCACTGAGCAGGAGGCTTAGGTGAGGCAGCAAGTCGAAGCATCTCAAGTTAATCTTGAAGCTTTTGAAGAAGCATTATCCAGATCTGAGTGACTCAGGATGAACCACAGGTGAGTGTTGGGGGCCTGTTGGCCCTTAACCAAGTTTTGGGTAAACTTTGGTTAGTTTTGGCCCACTTTTGGACTTCGCCACACTGGTCGAAGAAGGAACACCCAGGAGGAGTTGAGATCATGGATATCACTTATTTTGCGGGCTATGTAGAACCAGTAAGGGGTCCTCTAGGGTTTGGTAATGGGTTTATGGGATGTCGTCCCATGGGTTTTCCCCATGTTTAGGCCTTAATGTAAGGGTTTGTAAAGTATAAATAAAGGGGAATGTATTGTATAAATAGCTCAGTTCATGTAGTTCTGTGTGAAACATAACTTCTTTGTGCAAAGGAATGTATATGGTCGAGGCTTTGTGCTCAACTTTGATTTTGTAGCAGGTGCTAAGTGTTGTGATAGAGATAGTGGCTATGTGCATTTGACCTAATTTTGGAAGGCAGAGAAGGAGGATCTAGTGCTTAGTGCACAGATCTCCTGTCTTGCACGAAGTTAAACTTTGTGGCTTAGTGCACATGAGTGACTGGGTGTAATATTTTGGAGAATAATAAAGAGGCAAAGTAGTTTTTGGATGTAGCCCCACCTTGGGGTGAACCACATATATCTGGTGTTTCATGGTCTTCTTTGTGTTGTGTATTTATGTTATTCATTTTCTTAGTTCTTTGGTTATTATGTGTAATGAATAGATATTTTTTTTCTTAAGTACTTTACTTATGTTAAAGGGTAAATGAATGCTAGATTTGAATCAAAGTGCTAAGTGCTAAGTGATAAGTGTTCAGGGTGCATAATCACTTGTTGTTACTAGACTAGATATGTCTTTGATTATGCTCTGCGATGTCAATGAGGTTAATAAACTAATGTATGTTCACTTCCTAAGAGTTAATAGAATATTCTGTGAATTTCTCTTGTCATGGATCTGTGTCCCAGCCTGGTTACAAACACCTGTGTCCTGTAACCCCCCCTTTTTCTACCTCAGGTGAGACTTTTCCTGCTTCACAGGTGTTTCCAAAAGGGCCAGTAGTCGGGGAAATCAATGCCTGTGTCAAGTTATTACTTCACTGCATTCATGGGGGGACACTCTAGCTGGATCCCCCTAGTCTCTATTGATACTACACTAACTGCATGTATCATAGGGTTGAGAAAATCAAGAGAAGACCCATAATTATTGTATCACAAAATGGGAGAGCGATCCCTCTCCAAAGCCATGAAAGAAAAAATTAACACATTCAGAGGAAAAAGGGGTATGGATGTGAAGAGAATCAGTAACAAGGATGTTAGTTTTATGATGTAGGTTTTGGCCTACAAACTATTGTGCAAATGTCGGAGAGACGAAGTGTCAAAGACATTAATTTTAGCTGCAGAGAAATGTACGAAAGGCATTTAGATGAACTGGGTGACATTTTTGGTTAACCAATTTTTCCAGGATTTAACGGATTCCCAAGAGAAGGGAACAAAATTTCACTATGCATGGTTACTCATCCTCATTGCGTTGGTCGGGTGGTAAGAGCCCACATATTACTATCATATGCATACTTCAGCTCGCAACCCTTTGGTTTCTAGGTATGCCAATTTGTGGCACACTACAATCAAGAGATGACAGAATGAAAACAATGGCACTTTTTATACCTATTTGAAGCTTATTATGAATGTGGTGGAGACCAAGCCGTGCATACCATAGGAATTAGTCATCACATTTAAGGATATCACACTATTTAGAGCTGAAATGCACCATCTATATGTCCAAGCAAAAAAGGATCCTGCGCGACAATGGGTTCCAACCAGTTACCAGTTGACACTAGAAGACATGCACTTAATAATCAATAACTGGGAGGATAGTTGGAAGAATACAAAAGATGATTTAGGGCCCTTAGAAGAGTATGAAGACCAAGACAACAGTGAGGAATAACAAGATCAAACAAATGGTGTAGGAAATCATCTTGTCCAATCTACAGTCCCTAACGCAATACTCAAAAGAAATGATAAGGGGCCAAAATAAATAGGAGGGGCGCAGAAGAAAGATAAGTCATAGTGGCAAGCCCTGTTCTATATCTTAACCAATGATGATATGGATAGGATTGGGTACCAAAGCTGATATTCCACATAGGAATTCTGGGAGGAAGCTCCAAAGAAGCTCGAGGACCAACAAAAGAAGGTTCAGGATCAGGTGGGAATCCTTCAACAACTCTTAGAAACAACATGTGTCATGAAAGAACACAAGTCAAGGGAAGGACCACCCACATGACTCAGGACCAAAGAGGACAATGTGCAGACAACCCTAACACATCTCACATAGGAACATAGAACCATATAGATTGAGGCAGCTATGCAAGAGTTGTCTGTGGAAGAATTGCAGGAGAAAATAAATGCATTGGGCCAGATTAATATATTCGTATCAAGAATACCCATCCAAAGAATACACGACTTACTAGAAGAATTGGTGTAGGAAATAAATCATAGAGTAAATGCAACGCACTGCGACTTGGATAGAATAAGGGGAAAAACACCCACGTGTAGGCATAATATAATATGGCCCTTCAACAAAATAAGGAAATTGAAGGCCACATAGAGGAAGTTATCAAGAATAACAAGGGATTAGTGGAAAGGGGCATGAAAGCACTATAGGAAAGGAGGAAGTTGAAGCCATGGTGCATAAGACAGAGACAACTGTCCAAAAATTATATAAGGAAGTACCTTAAGTTCCCCTGGTCATAGAGGCCACTATGGAGGAAAAATTGTTGAATATTGGCGAATTCATGAAGGGCTTCAGAGATCAGATCCAAGATTTACAACTAAGGAGTGGAACCGAAAGACCACCAGAGGTGCACGTAGGAAGGGTGAGGAAATAAACAACAACAGTTGCCAAGATTAAGAAATTCAAAGACGACTACGCAAAACTTTGCGAGGAGAGTGTGAAGGTGTGAGAATAGTTCATGGGAGACCTAGAAATGAAGGCCATATTGGTGAAGCTAAGGGATGTGCAAGAACAAGTGCACGAGGCAACAAAAAATGAGACTACACTGCCACCTGTTAATCTGAAAAGATCTTTTAAAGACTATGGTTGAGTTTTAAAACATGAATTCATTTACCATTTATGAAACTGATGAAAGAGGAAGAATTAATGATGAAACATGGAAACCATAATAACATATACATATCTGGAAATAATCATAAAGAAACAACAAACCATAAACAAAAAAGTTGATAACGGAGTTCGACAATATCGCCTACGTCTCTAGGCCTTTGTCTCAGTGGGTGAAGCCTTCTTATTTTTGTTCAAAGATTCTAAAGTACATCATAAAATTGTCAAATGGATTACAAATTGATCTTTCTATGTTCTTCTAGATCTTAAGAACCCATCGTAACTGACGGCACTGAAAATGGATGAACGAAGCTCCCAGAAATGGCCCGCAAAGTTTCTCTCCTCAATGGATTCCCTGCATAAAAATGGCTTTGTATTTTCAATTCTTCAGAAATTTCCTATTTTGAACCTCCCTAAGGATACCAAGAACCTCTAGTTTATATAGTCTTGAAGTGGGTAAAAACCTCCCAAATTCTCCCCAAGATCTGGCCTCAAAAAGGGCTCTAGATCCTCCAAAAATGGCTAAAATCCATCAATATCAAACATTAAATCAATTAAAATCTTATAATAAGGTCAAAATACCCACTAATTGGGAAAAATGTAGGTGCATCCCCTTTTCTCCAGTCCCCTGAGAATATGGAGCACTACCATGTGGCCAAGCGCTAAGGTTGGCGCACTGGCCCCTAGTCTTTAGCCCCCCATACTTCGGCCCTCGGTCGCATGTATGGCCATGTGTCTTGGCCTTACCCCTTTTCCACATGCAAAGTATTCGGTTGGGCCCCTGGTCAAGCCCCCTGGTCACGTGCCTTGGTCAACAGGCTAGCCCGACCGATCGGATGCTTATCCACAACATATTCGCACCAAACGTTTAAACTGGTGGGCATATGGTGTAGTCACATGGAATAGCTTCGGGATAAAATCCAACTGGTATCCACACGCCAACACAATACTACAGGGTTAAGGTTATATGGTATGGATTGCATGATATCGCGTCGGGGGCTGGGGCTAGACCCCAGCCCTTTAATCTGTTGAATGAACCCCCACTTGCATTCAAATATATGTTTTACACCTTATATAACAAGACCTAAAGTGGGTGGGATGGTATCCTGGACCTGCCAAAATGCTCCGAACCGGACCAGAGGTCATGGGTTCAACTCCCTGGGAGTCCATAAATCTTTTCCCAATAATCAACCAATGAATGGGTGCCACGTGGCAGCCCATGACTGGGCCATGTTGCACCTTTAAATTCACCAAATAAATTCCACATGTCCAACGGTGATTCGTGTACCTGTCAACATCATCTTCCCAGTCACTGTATATCCATGCCACGTCATTGTATATCCATACGGCTTGTACAGTTAGATACCACGTCAACATTGTACGGATTGCACAGTCATCAAAACTTTGCATGTTTGGCAAAACAAACAGACCACGATATATTTCTCATACGACGTTTGTTTGATCCTGTTCAAGTTGTGTTGGGTTCATATCGACGAGGCCTATACACATGTCTATTTTGAATCCATTCCGAGAAATTTTATTTTTAGGCCTTCCTGGACCCATTTTGGTTTCAGGATCCATTCTGGATCACACCTCCCCACTAAGACCTTTTGGTCCTCCAAAGGGATACTAACCAATCATCAAGTGTGGGATAGGCCACCCCACTTGTTATCTATCTTTAAACTCTGTCTTGTGCACATGTCTCATCAAGATCAACTGTAAACAACCATGATAACTGACAACATATTTTTAGCCACTTTTACTTTGTCACATCTTACTGAAGTCACTATCATCCACGTTGACAACATTATTAATGATAACATAAGAAATATGATTGCAAATGAGCTAATATGTTTGTAATAGTTGCACGACATTATCTTATCTTGAAGCAAAGTATGATTGATCTTCCATTCTACAATCATCTCTTGTTCTTGCTTAAGATTAGTTACTTGATTTGGGACAATTACAGGTGTTTTTCTTGCATGAGCTTCCTTTCTTAATTGTTCCATTATTTGAAGAGATTGATTTTCTTTTAAGTGATGAGCATGTACAAAATATTCTTTGTCTGTTTTGATTAATTGATATTGATTATGTTCCATGTAGAAGATTTCTTTGTGATCATACAAATAAGGACTGCCTAAGACCATTCCACATTCATTTAGTGGCACCACATCACATGTTACCTCATCCACAAACTTAGATGAAATTGAAAAATGTATTGTGCATTTCTTTGTTATGTGCAATTTATGATTGTTGCTTATCCATTTAAGTGAGTAAGGCTTATGATGCATTTGAGTGTTTAATCCAAATTTTTTAACCAATTCCTCTGAAATCAAGTTAGATTGAGATCCACTGTCGACCTTAGTATGTCTAATTATGACCCTTATGTGAAACAATTTACTTCTAGAATCATATCCATCACCAATTTTACATGTCAAACCAACTGCTGAAATTTTAGATTCACCACCCGAATCTGATCCCAAGTTTGTTGGTTGTGTTGTTGTTGCAACTGTTTGCCTCCCTTTCCTTTATTTGAACCACTTTGGTCTCTTCTTAGGATGAAATTTCCATCAATAGTCCTCATCATTCCCTTCTTTCTTTGAACCACTTTGGTCTCTTTTCTTGAAGATGATTCCCCTGATACACCAACTCATGTTTTCCCTGCCTCAATGTATGTTGCTTGAACTGAAACCTCATCAATATTAGTAGGTACAAACATAAATACAGTGTTACAAATATGTGCAGGTAAACCTCCTATATACTTCATAAGAGTTTCTTGGGTATGTAAAGGAATATCTAACATCAATGCCATTTTACGAAATCCAACTGTGTGTTCTTGCACTGTTTGTACTTTTCTTAGTTTAAGACCTTTCCATTCAATTAAATCCTTCTCTTTATAACCCACAAGATAAAATTTCTTCCTAAGTGCAGAAACAAAAACTTGCCATGATGGAAATACATTACCGACTTGTTGTGTGTCATTTTTCAACTTTCTTTGCCACCAAATGAGTGTTGTTCCTACAAGTCAAAGCGATGCCAATTTGATTTGAGTTGCCTCATCCTTGATTTTTTGCACACTGCAATAAACCTCCATCTATTTGACCCAGTTATCAAGCCTCTCTGCATTGAATTCACCATCATACATGGGTAATTAAAACTTCACATAAATCTTAAGTAAAGGCATATCATTTTTATGTTTGTGGGAATGTTTTCTTGCAGTGGATTTAGAACTTGAACTTGAATAAGAAGAAGTTGATGGAGAAGAAGGAGGTGGAGGAGGATTTTGAGGAGGATCCTCTCCTTCTTCATTTTTTACCTTTGAATATTCACCTAGAATCAGTCTCTTCCATTCCAAGTAATCATCATACAAAACCTTCATCGTCTCCGACATGGCAAAGAAAGTCTTTCGAAACTCTTTCTCCTCATGAGAAAGTCCCTCTTTCGATGCCATCTTCTCACTTTGAGAAGTTCTCTTTCTTGATCCAATCTTAGGATTCTCTTCAAGAATCTTGCCTTCACCATGATTCAACTTTTCCCTGGTAATCATGCAAACTCAAAAACCAACCATCAACTAGCTCTGATACCACTTGATCCGAAAAGATATTTTAAAGACCATGGTTGAGTTTTAAAACATGAATTCATTTACCATTTAGGAAACTGATGAAAGAGGAAGAATTAATGATGAAACATGGAAGCCATAATAACATATGCATATATGGAAATAATCATAAATAAACAACAAACCATAAACAACAAAGTTGATAACGGAGTTCGACAATATCGCCTACGTCTCTGGGCCTTTGTCTCAGTGGGTGAGGCTTTCTTATTTCTGTTCAAAGCTTCAAAATTACATCATAAAAGTTCCAAATGGATTACAAACTGATATGGCTGTGTTCTTTTAGATCTCAATAACCCATCACAACTGACGGCACTGAAAAGGGATGAACAAAGCTCCCAGAAATGGCTCGCAAAGTTGCTCTCCTCAATGGCTTCCCTGCATAAAAATGGCTTTTTCTTTTCAATTCTTCAGAATTTTCCTGTTTTGAACCTCCCTAAGGCTTCCAAGAACCTATGTTTTATATAGCCTTGAAGTAGGTAACAACCTCCCAACTTCTCCCCAAGATCTGGCCTCAAAAAGGGCTCCAGATCCTCCAAAAATGGTTAAAATCCATCAATATCAGGCATTAAATCAATTAAAATCTTATAATAAGGTCAAAATACCCACCAATTGGCAAACATTCAGGCACAACCCCTTTTCTCTAGGACCCTGAGCATATGGAGCGCTGCCATGTGGCCAAGCGCTAAGGCTGGCGCGCTGGCCCCTGGTATTTAGCCCCCCATACTTCGGCCCCCAGTCACATGTATGGCCATGTGTCCTGGCCTTACCCATTTTCCATGCACAAAGTATTTGGTTGGGCCCCTGGTCAAGCCCCCTAGTCGGCAGGCTATCCTGGCCGACCGAACGCTTATCCACAACATATCCACGCCAAACGTTTAAATCGGTGGGCATATGGTGTAGTCACATGGAATAGTGTAGGGATAAAATCCAACTGGTATCCGCGCGCCAACATAATACTACAGATTTAAGGTTATATGGTATGGATTCCATGCTATCACGTCGGGGGTATAGGGCTAGACCCTAGCCCTTTAATCCGTCGAATGAACCCCCACTTGCATTCAAATATATGTTTTACACCTTATATAACAAGACCTAAAGTGGGCAGGCTGGTAGCCCGACCCTACCAAAATGCTCTGACCTAGACCAGAGGTCACGGGTTCGACTCCCCGAAAGTCCATAAATTTTTTCCCAACAATCAACCAATGAATGGGTTCCACGTAGCAACCCATGATTGGGCCACATGGCACCTTTACATTCGCCAAATAAATGCCACATGTCCAACGATGATTCATCTACTTGTCAACATCATCTACCCAGTCAACATGCCACTGTACCTACCATGTCATTGTATGTTTGTACGGCCTATATAGTCATCTTCCACGTCAGCACTGTACGGACTGCACAGTCATTAAAATTTTGCCTATTTGGAAAAATGAACAAACCATGATATCTTTCGCATACGATGTCCGTTTGAGCCCGTTCAAGTTGTGTTGGGTTTGTATCAATGAGGCCTACACACAAGTCCGTTTTTAAGCCATTCTAATAACTTTTTATTTTTAGGCCTTCCTAGACCCATATTGGTTCCGGGATCCATTCTGGATCACCTAGAGAGCATATGGCAGCCATTGTTTCTTAGCATCAGGAATATGTAGAAGTGGAGAAGTTGAGGGACCAACAAAATATCCTTCAATCATGCCTAGGACCAAGTTAGGAAGAAGCATTAAAGATCATTGGAGAATTGACCATTGTACAAGATAAGGTCAAACAAGCCATTGGGGAAGTAGAGAACAAAATCATAGACTTGATCTCACATGCCATCGAGGAGATAAAAAAAATAGAGGCCACAATGGTCAAAGAGGTAGAGCCTGCTAAGGTGACTTCTCAACATTTCATTACATCATGGAAGAACATGCCACATGCCTGAGTGGCTTGGGACGAGCTACAAGTGAGTGTTGGGGGTCTGTTGGATAGGAAAGTTTCGATGCAATATTAGGAGAAAAACCTAATTATAAGGAAAGTGCGTAGAGGAAGGAAATTAGAGCACAACTAAGACACACTCCACAGGAAAGTGCACAGAAGGAAGAAAGTGTGCATACATAATACATCACGTAGGAGGAAGACAATGCACAGACAGAAGAACAAAGAAAGAGAGTGAGAGAATAAAGCGCGAAAGAAAGCAAACAACACATTCCAAAAATAAAAGAACAACATAAAAGTTGCATGAAGAGTGAAAAGCGGAAGAAGGAAAACAACCAATTAATTGAGCTGGCCATGCCATGCATTGTAAAGGGATATATTTGAGGATAAATAGACTAGGATTTAAGCCCTAGATTTTGGGGTATAAATATGTAACGGGTTGGGAGATTTAAGGGGTTCTTGGAGGAAGAGAGAAGTAGATAAATATTATGCAAGAGTCGTGAATGTAATAGTTAGTTCATAAGACGAAAGATGAATGAAGAGAGAGTTTAGAGAGGATATTGTGTCTTGTGTTATTTACTTGTCTATGTGTGCTTATTGTTGGACATGTGATTATGGTGTTGGCATTGATGTCAAAGAAGGCTAATATGATCAATGTTGGACATGGTATTATGGTTTTGGTATTGATGTCAAGAATATCAATATGGTATTTTCATTATATGTATTTGAGATCCTAAATATCAGGAGAGATAACGTAGTAGGGTGCATAGAAGACATAGCACAAGGTGCAGAGGAATCCTGTATAAACCTAAAACTTAGAAGAGATAACCTTATAATTGGATAAAGTAGTGCATAGAGGAGTGCACTGACACAAATATTAGAAGTAAGAATGTTAATCGAAGCTCGGACAAGATGGAGCATTTGAAGTAACACATGAGACAAAGTTCTATGTGTGAAGAAATCCTTTTGTAAAGGATCAAGCTAGATGAGCCGTAAATTATTAGTTCGGGACAATCCAGGACCATTATATTGAGGTGGAGCCATAGGCTGGGAGAAACTAAATGCCAACCATCAGATCAAGAAGGATATTTAGGTGAGATTTCAATTGTTGGATCAAGTAGTCAACTACCACGCTAACCATTTTGGTGAAAAGAAGTATGAATCATGTAGGAATACCCAAAGGTCAAAGCCCTGAAGTCATGAACTCTCGTCTACCATTGAATCAAAGGAAGAGATGGGAAATCCCATCGATTGTTGATCAACATAAAGTGGAAGGATAGGGTAATCTTTGAAATTATGAAGTTCGGAAGTAATGCTAACCATTGATCCATTTTAGACCATTATCGTCCATTGGATTAAGTAGTGGACAAATATGATAAGAGCGGCCAAAGGAATGAAGTCCCATAGTAAACAAAGGTCGTTGTATCAAGACAAAGAAGGATCAAACGGTGGAAAAACATATTCGACACTTCAGAGATGATCAAAGATTGATATAAAGTGAAAAACTCTTGAATCCACAAAGTGAAAAGACATAATCTTGAAATCCCACCAGCCGTATGATCTAATTGGAAGATCCAGATAATACATGTGACACAACATTAGGTCTATGTCGGTGGGATCACGTAAGGAAGGACACGTGGCCCAATCATATGGTGACAAGTGTCAAAAATCATATGGAACATAAGGTCTCTGAAAGTCACAAATGATGGTGACATGTGAAACACACACTATGGGTCCACATCATCATTGGTGATGTTAGCATTCCACGTCACTCCAGGATTACAACCTCTGGGGATGTTCAACTTCTCCTACTAGAAAAAATACCCAAATCGTCGAAGACCGAATTCATGAATTTACGTTTGTCTGTTGATCTAAGATCCTCCAAAATATTTCTTGACCATTCGATGGAGTAACGTGGAAGGATAGAGTAAGTGTGAATCACAAAGTAACACTAACCATTGATATATTTTGGGATCATTCTCGACCGTTGATCAAGCGTAGTGAAAGAATAGAGTAAGCATGAAGTGTTAACCGAAAAAAATTGGTCACCCAAATTTTATGACTTATTCAGTAAGTAAACCTTCGGAGAATTGTTCTACTTCAGAATTATAGTAACCTAGATTCCTAGAGTCACGAATCGCCGAAGTCTCGGAGTGAACAATAACTGTTCATTTCAACTATATATTAAGTCCTGACCATCGATTTGTTTTAGCCTCCAGATAAGAAAGAATCATCTAATCAACAAGAGATTAACTCCACACCGTCATATCAATATCAAAGAGAAAGAATCAACAGATGAGATTGAAATTCCTCGAATAAAGCCTCATATATATTCACCCTTGGTCACATGTCAAGGTCATATGTAAAGTGGAAATGAGTTAAAGGTCCAACTGGGCTAAACACCTGGTCACAATATATAGTCACTTGGTGAAATGAAGTGCCTATGGGATAAAACATAAAACAAGCCCTTCTCCATATGTATCTAGCTATTGGTCAAAACATTTTGGTTATATGAAAAAACAAAGGGGATTCACAAGATAACACCTATCCATTTTAGGTACACGAAAATGCACCAGATAACATAGTAAAATCTTGATTCTGATCTATTGATAACTGAGGATGCAACAAAAGTGTGGGATCAAAATAACGAATTCGATCCATGGTTGTGATCGACTCTTAAAATTTTGATCAACATATATATGATGGTGAATTATCCCTCAAAAATGTGAATATTGTCCCATGTAGAAGAATAAGGGTGAAAAGAGAACGCGCTAACAGAAAAATGCTTGGAATGGATAAGCCTGTGGTTTTGAGCCCGCATTCACATAAAGGAAAGATAAATCGCATGGGTCTTAACTATGTTCCTGTAGGAAACCCAAGAAGAACACCATTACTGTAATCGATAAAGGATAAGAAGTTTGTTCACCATTACTATGACAAAGATAAATAATCTTGTCTACCAATACCACTTGAGAATCTGATTCTTAATATAGTTTCCTATTAAAAAGATACTAAAGAAAAACCAAAGGCATATGATTATTTAAATTCATAAAGGAATAAATTAATGTCTATTAATGAAAGGGTACAATGGTTCATTGTCAAAATATGCAATGGTTCAAATTCACACCAGTTGGAAGACTATATAAACAAGAAAGAATGGTGAGAAGAAAGTGTCTTTACAGTCGAGATGAGAAGATAAAAAACAGAAGAAAATTCCAAGAAGGAAAACTAAAGATACTTATGCAGTGAGGGTGGAAGGGAGGAGAAAGTAATGATTCATATCCTTTTCTAAGTAAACTGTGAAAATAAGGAAGTTGGTGCTTCCCAGGGTTGGTTCCCTAAAACAAGTGTTAAGCCCTGATATTGGCTCATTACCCCTTAATTGGGGCATATTATATTAGTAATGTTATTTTATTTATGTCGGCTTTAGGCCATTAGTTGTAATTATACCTCCCAGTCTCCTATATATACCAAGGAGACATTTTTATTTTGAATCATCTTGTACTTGAACATTTAAGTGGGGTAAAAGGAGGTTGCCCCCTCGAAGAGGATTATTATCTGAAATTATCTCCTTTTCAAGGCGTTGAGTACTTTTTCTGATGTTTTTCTATGCTATATTGGTATTTGGTTCTTAACATATGGTATCAGAGCTCAAGGTCTTGGGGTTTCGTTGCTACATCTGAGACACCTTGGAATTTTTGCTATAACTTTTTTTCTACAACGTTTCAGAAGCAACGGCTTGGAGGATATTTAGTAGATGGATCAAGGTACATTGGGTTCAAAATTAAGCTCACGAGGCCTTAAAATTTCGGATATACAGCCTATACAAGCTAGGGTTCTGGAATCATCCTGAAATGAGTCATTGCGTCATTTTCGCTATAAAAAGTTTTCCATAATGTTTCAGACCCTGAACTTTGGAGACTATTTACATAAATTATTAATATATCTGTGGTAAAACGTTCAGCTTCTGGGTCATCTTAAATTTGTAGATAAACCCTGTGTAAGATAGGGTATATGACTAGTCCTATTGACTTGTCTCAAGAAGGTGTTCTAGGTAAAAAAATCATAAATTATTCCTAGAGTATCCAAATTGAGTGGGACTAGTTTCATTGGATCTTGGACAGCCTGTAGTATCTCTGGTGTGAGTTTTAGAATTTTATATCAATGATTTTGTGCGGGGCACGCTATACAAGTGAGATCTCCGAGAAAGGACAAAAATTGGCAAGTTGTGGGGAAGTTACCATAAATTCCACTTGGCACATCCAATTTTGATCAGACCTATGGCATTGTGGAGAAGAAATATCATAGAACTACATAAAATAAAGTTTCATACCCAGAAGGGCTGAAACTTGGGAGATACAACAGAAGAAATATTGTCTAGAAGAACCACCTCAAAATCAAGGTTCAAAAGTGATACTTGGCCAACATGCCACCAAAAAAGGGAATCAAGGTTCAAAAGATACTTGGCCAACATGCCACCAAGGGAACTCTACAATCAACCAAGCCTCCAGAAATCGCTTGGACTTTGATGAAGGTGAAGAAAATGTGTAGGAATATAAATGAACTACAAAATAAAATGGATTCAACGGAAGCTGTTGATAATTTCAGATGGATTCAATGGAAGTTAAGTTGATACTAAGATGGATGGTTTAGTAGTGAGACTGCGAAGTATTGGAAAATTTTGTAATAGAGAAGACACTCGAAAATGAAAATGCATCCTGCGAAATCTAAGGAGGACACTAGTAAGGTGAATCAAGAATGGAAAATCCAACTTTGGTTTGAACACCAACCGTCTTCTAAGATTGATATGAGGAAGTTTGATGGCAAGGACCCAATCACATGGATATTTTGATGGAGCAATTCTTTGATCTCCATAATGCCATACACAAAAGGTACTAATTGCTTCTTTATATTTAGAACCTAATCAATTTGTATATATCGATGGATTTGTTCTCAAATCACTCATTACTTGGACAATTTCATGGAAGAAATGATAGCACACTATGAGGATACATGAGCAATACCTTCTTTAGCCAATTGATAAATCTCAAGCAAAAGGGTTCATTATCGAGAACATTGGAGAACTCTTGCAAAGATTGAATATAAAGGTAAATCGATATTCCGTATATACTATTGATGTATTCATAGGAACTTTAAAGGATAACATTCCAACATGAGGTTCTCGTGCCATTTCTTGGGAACCCAAATCGCTGGAGAATGCATTTAGGGTGGCAAGAAAATGTTGAAAGTAAAAAAATATGGCTATGGCTACTAGAAGGACCAATCCAAACATCTATAGATATAAATCACGTTCCTTCTTCAAAACACCTCAACCTACAAGGTTGACACCTCACCAATTGGAGGAAAGAAAAGAAAAGGTTTATGCTTTAATTCGTGACACAGTACAATATGACATAAAGGTGGTGAGAATAAATTATTCTACATAGGATTTCAGAAGAGGAAGAAGAACAAGAACAAGAACCACTTCAAGATGAAAATGTAGAATCAAATTCGTCTAAAGAGTTGACTCCACGATATCGTGCAATGCATTACTTGAATTAGCAACTTCAAACTCCTCAAGATCGGCGGATACATCAAAAAGAAAAGGCATTAGTCCTAATTGATTCTGGAAGATTTCATAATTTCTAATGGCCCACTATAAACTAGTCAAAGATCTCAATTGCTTTGTATATCCAAAGGCCAAAGTTTCAAGTAATGATTGCGGCATGGAGGAACTATCAATTGTTGTGAAAATGCAATAAGATCAACATCTGCCATGGGGAATATGTACGAAGGTTCATCGATCGCTATACCCATGGGTGGTGTAGATACTAGGAACTTAGCTGGTTAAGTAACTATTAGGAACAATGGCTTTGTTCTTTTCAAGAACTTTCGTTTTATCGAAGGAAAATAAATTGAGTTAAGAGGTATCATGCGGAAACCCGATAAGGTGATAAGCCTAACCAAGATGAAAAATTATTGTGCAAGAACAAGGTGTTATTGCACAATCATGCTCACTAGATGTTAAAACAAGCCATCTATTCTTCAAGATATCCAAAGGATCATTGGATAAGCATTCCAAAGTATTTTGAAGATATTCCCAAAGGTCTTTCCCCCACCCTAAATCATGATCATGAAATTCACCCAATTTCTGGGAGTGTTCCTCCTAACATCAGTCATACAGATACCCTTACGCCTTAAGAGTGAAATTGAGCCATGGTTGAAGAAATGTTAGAGGTCGGAATTATTAGACCTAGCCAAAGTCTTACTCCACTGTGGTAATGGTATTCAAGAAAGATAGATCATGGCATATGTGTCCGTATTATAGAGAGCTCAACAAGATCACTATTAAAGATAAGTTTCATTCCTTGCCATTGATGAATTGTTAGATGAACTACATGGAGCAATCTATTTCAAAAATTGGATCTCGCTCAGTATCATCATAATCAGAATGAAGGAAGAAGATATCCCTAAAACAACACCAACTCATCAAGGCCATTATGAATTTGGTCATGCCTTGGCCCATAAATGCATCTTTCCACATTCCGTTGATGAATCTACTTCAGCTTTCTCCTTCCTTCAAAATTCTGCAGTTAGCATTTTTGATGATATACTGTTCCATAGCAAGTCTTGGGAGGATCATGTGCAACATGTTGAAAGGTGCTACAAATTACTAAAGGAGCAACAATCATATGCCAAACCATCCAAAATACCGTTTCTTTGGAGTAAAGGAGGCAGAGTATTTGGGTCATATTGTATCTCTCATGAAGGTGTCAATGTAGACCAACAAGATTAAGGCCATGATGGATCAAGCCGATTCCCAAAACATTAAAGAATATTAGAGGTATCTTTTGGGTTTGATTGTAAGTTACTAAGTCGTTCTCGAACTACGGAAGAATAGCAAACATTTAATCACACCAACTGAGAAGGATGCATTTTCATGGACTCCGTGAGGCAACTAAAGTTTTGGAACAACTTAAAGAGGTGATGTAAAGCTCCATGTCTTGACCACCCAGACTTCACAAAATCTTTATTGTGGAATGTGATGCCTCGAAATGGAATTGCGTTGTCCTAATGCAAGAAGTTGAAGGCTGGCCCTCGCTTTTGAAAGTCAACCACTCAAGGAAAGGACTTACAAAAACCCATTTATGAGAGCGAAATGATGGCAATACTACATGCATTGAAGAAATGGCATCCTACTCAATAGGTAGAACTTCAAGGTCAAAACAGATCATGATAGTCTTTAAATACTTCTTTGAACAAAGACTATCTTCTCGTGGAAGAACAACAAAAGCCGGTAACCAAGATATTGGGTTATGATTTTGAAATCGCCTATAAAAGGGGAAGAAATGTTGTGGAAGATGCACTTCAAGAAAGGATGAAGATGTTGAGTTCTTTCTTATGTTATCTCGACCATCCAACTCGCATTGATAATAGAAGCAAGGCATGAATGGAAGAATGACGAAAAAGGTGCTATTCAAGCAAGTTGCAAGAGATTCTAGTGCGGTATACATTTAAGGGAAAATGATTCACTATGGTGCAAGATCGCTTGAAATATTTATGTAAGAACTCAACTCAAACAAAGGTACTATTGAATTGCACACCTCTCCAAAGAGGAGGGCACTCGTGATTTTTGAAACCTACCATAGAGTCAAGAAGGATTTTTGGGGATGGCCTTGTAAACTAATGTTCAAAGGTTTGTAAAAGAATGTTTGGTGTGCCACCAAAATAAGGTGGAAAATTAAGACCCCAGGTCTTTAAAAACCATTATCCATCCCAAGTCAGTTTATCAACAATCACCATGATTCCCTATGGATTTCATCATAGGGTTACCAAAGTTTAGCTGAAAGAGTGTCATCATGGTGATTGTTGATAGATCAACCAAGTATGCACACTTCTTGTGCACTCTCTCATCCCTTCGTGCCCAGTACAGCTTCGCCACCGTGATTCATGGAGAGATAAGTTCAAAAAAGTTTACATAGCCCAAAGATTATTGTATGACAGAGATCCCATCTTCACTCGACATCTTCTTGTTTAGTACTCAATTGGCTCATAGCTCATCCTATCATCCTCAATCCTGGATGGACAAACCGAGATAGTGAATAAAAGTTTGAGGGCTACCTCTCTCGCTGTTTTGTCTCCCATAAACAAACACAATGGTTCAAATGGTTACCTGTCGTATTGTAGGATGGTGGTATAACACTTCCCTTTCATACCGCAACAAAAAAATGACAACATTTATGGCACTTTATGGATACTCAATTCCTCCTTCCATCACTTCTTTCCTAAAATAAAAACGGTTCAAGCAAAGGGAAGAGACTCCACATCGAGAATCAACAACAAGTTCTCCAAATCTTAAAGGACAACCCCACTTACGGCACATAATCGCATGAAACAACAAAGTGCATCAACATCAAAGAGAAGTGAAAGATGTTCTGAAGTAGGGGATTGGGTTTTTACACTAATAAACTATACAAATGTCCCTACAAGCCAAGAAGGATAATAAATTATCACCCAAAGTACTATGGCCCTTTATAAGGTGTTGAAAAATATTAATACTATGGTGAGACAAATTAGAGTTGCCTCATCTTCACGAAAGTACACCCAAGCCCATGTTTCATGCTTAAAGAAGCGACAATATCCTCGATTCAAACTATATTTTAACTTGACGAAAAGAAAATCATATTGAACCTCGAAGCCATCATCACACAAGAATTCACTGCCACCATGAATAGATCTATTTCGTAGTATCTCATTAAATGGAGGAAATTCTCCTCTACTTAAGATTTCACTCTGGGAAGATGAGTCTTTTATACGTAAGCATCCAAAGTTACTCAAGAATCGCAGGAGTTACTCGAGCGTTGTGAACAACACTTGTCTCAAGGGGAGGGGCATGTTAAGCCCTAATATTGGCTCATTACCCCTTAATTGGGGCATATTATATTAGTAATGTTATTTTATTTATGTTGGCTTTAGGCCATTAGTTGTAATTATACCTCTCAGTCTCCTATATATACCAAGGAGACATTTTCATTTTGAATCATCTTGTACTTGAAAATTTAAGTGGGGTAAAAGGAGGTTTCCCCCTCGAAGAGGCTTATTATCTGAAATTACCTCTTTTTCAAGGCATTGAGTACTTTTTCTGAGGTTTTTCTATGCTATATTGGTATTTGGTTCTTAACAACAAGGGATTTGATGCTTCCTAGGGTTGGTCTCCTAAAAAAATGGATTTGGTGCTTCCTAGGGTTGGTGCCCTAAAACAAGGGAGTTGGTACTTCCTAGGGTTGGTGACCTAAAGAAGGGGATTTGTGTCTCCAAGATTTGGTTTTCTAAAGAGGATTGGTGTCCTTCACAATCACAAATTATTCTTTATAAACTTTGTAATTCTTGTTAAGTATACTTATATAATTTATTCTTAAATACAATTCTATTGTTGATCTAGTGTGATGATAGATAGAATAAAAAAGTCATAACTAATTGTTTAAAAAAGGTAATATTGATTCACCCCNCCCCCTCTTAGAATTTCCAACAATTGGTATCAGAGCGAAGTGCCTTCAACACAGTATAATAGCTGGAAGGCAGATCCTAAAAGTAATGGAGCAGCAAGAGGGAATGTCTTCTAACAAAGAACCATTGTGTAAAGGACATGATTATTCTCTTTGGAAAATAAGAATGAAAATCTACCTTATGGCTCTTGATTTTAATGTTTTCCAGTCTATAGAAAATGTGTACACTGCACCAGCTACTCCACCCACAGATACTGTGGAAAGAAGATTTGCAATGACAACTCAAGAGAAGTCAATGCCATTCTAGGAGGGTTAACAAATCCTATATTTGTGAAGGTAATGCATTGTAATTCATCTAAGGAGATCTCGGACAAACTGGATGTTATATATGAAGGATACAGTAAATTCAAGGAAGCCAAACTACAAACCTACAAAGATCAGTTCAAAAATTTGAAGATGAAATAAGAAGAGAACATTGTTGAATATCTTCATAGAGTAGATGAGGTAGTTAACTCAATCAGAGCAGCTGGAGAAGAACTTAAATACAAAAACATTTTACAAAATATCTTAAGATCATTACCTATGAGGTATGATGCCAAGATTTATACAATTGAAGACAGACCAAACCTTGAAAAACTAATAGTATAAGAGCTCCATGGAATTCTTATAGCGTATGAGATGAGGATAGAATGGGAAAAAACATCAAAAGGAGAAGCAACCTTTAAGGTTTCTAAACAAAACAATAATTAGGATAAAATGTCTAATGAAGATCGGTCATACATATCAAATGTAGAAAAGGCCAAATTTATAAATAAACTCCAAAAAGGATCTGGAAAATATAAAGGAAAGTTACCCTTAATATGTTTCAACTGTGGAAAAATTGGAGACTTTTCCAATAAATGTCCCTATCCTAAGAAAGAGGAAAGTGATGATGAAATAACTTTCAAAGATCATAAGAAGAGAAATACCAAAGATAAAAGGAATTTCTACAAGACGAAGAAAACTTTATTTACCCAAGAATGCAGTAGCTCATCTGAAAAAAGTGAAGAAGAGGAACCAAAGATTCTATTTATGGGAATGAAAACTCAATATGATAATAATTCAGAATATGAAGAAGAAGTGAAACTTAAGGAAGAATTTATCTTTACAATTGAAGAACTAAGAAAATCTAAAAATCAAAACAAGTTACTTAGGGAATAACTTCTAAAGTTTGAAGAAGTTATAAAATCAAGATAAAAGGAGGTTTCCAAAAACATTAGTGATTTAGAACAATTGATTATTGAGTTAGAAACCTAACTTCAAGAAACCAAAAGAAAAGAAGAAATCTTGAATAAGGAACTCAATGAAAAACAACAAACATGTAAGATATTGGAAGAGGAAATAATTCAACTAAAAGGGAAACTAGAAAAAGAAGACATTCAGTCTAAGTTTGAAAACAACTCAAAAATCCTGAACAACATTCTTAGCAGATAGAGATCATCAAATGATAAGACAGGACTGGGATATAATCCCTCTACAAAACATAAGAATGAAAAAAAACCAATCAGCTATGCAAATTCTCTTATGAACTCCATAAGAAGAGAAGAAAATAAGGCGAGGACAATACCATTGAGGATTGTCCCAAATAAACAGAAGTATGCACTCCCTACTAAATAAAAAGATGACAAAAAGAATAGAATCATCAGAAGGAATCCCTCTAACATAAATCAATATATTTTCCTTGGATATTTCTATTCCTGCAATAATTGTGGACATAAAGAAGTACATTGTAAATCTTATAGAAAATACAATCCAAGAAATGTTTAAAGATGAAAACAATAAGAATAATGTAGAAAGAAGAAATTATAACTCATTCTCTCCCTTACAAGACTTCCATATTGAATGAAAAAAATGAAACAATTATTGGCATAAGGCGAGTGAATGTATATTTCCAAAGTATTCCATGAAGGCAAGTATCTCCGACATTAAGAAAAATTATAAGAAGATATTGAGAAGAAAAGATAAAGTACAAAGGAAGAAAAATGATGAAGATATTGCACTTGAAATTGATAAAATTGACAATAAGATAATGATGGGTGAAGTGTCTGATAAGGTATATGGAAATCATATTTATGCATATAAAGTGGATCAAGCTCAAGAAAAAAAAACTCCTAAATAAAAATGTGACACAATTACAGAACTTGATAATGTCGTGCAAATAAATTATCCACTACCCAACAAATAGAAAATGCAAAAAGAAAATTATCAAGAAAAGGATAAAGAATCTTATGTTGCACAAAACAATGATGATGATGATGAACTTTCAATAGGAGATCAAATAGAAGAATTAAGAGATGATGTTCTTGGAAATTTTCAAACACTATTTTGATGATATACTAAAACTCCTCAAAGAAAACATAAACAAAATAAAGGAAGGAGGAATTAGGGAAGACTTAAGATTGTTCCTGTTGATAACCCTATGAGTATTTAAGAATAGAAGAATGAAGAATCTCTTGGGTTACAAATGAATGAATAGATAACTAGCATCATTGAAAGCAGCATGGTTTGATGGTATAACTCTATGCAAGATCTGACATGGTTTGTTGTAGGTCGTCATCTTCCAAGGAATAATGTTGATTATGTATTCTCTAAATGAAGTTATGTGAATGGTTTCTAAGGAAGATCTATCATGGTATATGGTTGGTACATAAGTGAGCTCCATTGATATATCTTATTATAGAGGCATATCATGTGTTATATGGCACTTGTTTAAGGCACATTGTTTAAGGCACAAAGTTATTCTTCTTCCCATGATTGGTTGTAGAAGCATGATTCCAGGTGGAGAGATGATTGGAAACCATTCCACCAGCATTGCCTTGGAATGATATCCCTTGTCCAAAGGGGGAGAGATTCATAGACAGGGGGAGCATCACCTCAGGGGGAGTATCACCCTAAAGGGAGGAAGGAAACATCCATTTTTGTCATTGGTGTCAAAGGGGGAGAATGATTTGTAAAATCCAGCTAATATTGAAAAAGGGGTTTTACTTTTTTTCTATCAATGCCAAAGGGGGTGAATGTTGGACATGGCATTATGGTGTTGGCATTGATGTCAAAGAAGTAAAATATGATCAATGTTGGACATGGTATTATGGTGTTGGCATTGATGTTACGAAGATCAATATGGTATTGTAATTATATGTCTTTGAGATCCTAAAGCTCAAAAGAGATAGCGTAGTAGGTTGTGTAGAAGACATAGTGCAATGTGTAGAGGAATCTTGTATAAACCTAAAACACAGAAGATATATCCTTCTAATTGGATAAAGACAATGCATAGAGGAGCGCACTGACACAAATATCAGAAGGAAGAACATTAATCGAAGATCAGAAGAGATGGCACATTTGAATTAACATAAGAGACAAATTTCTGTGAGTGAATAAATCCTTTTGTAAAGGATCGAGCTATAGGAGCCATTCATTATTAGTTCGAGACAATCTAGGACCATCAAATTGAGGTAGAGCCAGAGGCTTAGAGAAACTAAACGCCAATTGTCATATCAGGAAGGATCTTTGGGTGAGTTCTCAATTGTTGGATCAAGTAATCAACTCTGATGCTAACCACTCTGGCGAAAATAAGTATGAATCATGTACGAATACTCGAAGGACAAAGCCCTGAAGTCACAAAATCCTATCAAACATCAAATCAAAGGAAGAGTTGGGAAATCCCATCGACTGTTGATCAACATAAAGTGGAAGGATGGGGTAAGCTTTAAAATCATGAAGTCCATAAGTAACGCTAACCGTTGATCCATTTTGGACCATTCTCGACCATTGGATGAAGTAGTGGAATGATAGGATAAGTGGGGCCAAAGTCACAGAGTCCCGAAGTAAACATAGGTCATTGGATCAAGAGAAGGAATGATCAAATGGTGGAAAAACATATTCAACACTTCAATGATGATCAAAGGTTGATATAAAAGTGCAAAATTCCCAAATCCACGAAGTGCAAATCCATAATTGTGAAATCCCGCCAGTTGTCTGATCTAATAGGAAGATCAAAATAAGATATGTGATTCAAAAGTAGGTCCATGTCGAAGGGATCATGTCGTTATAGACACGTGGCCCATTCAGATGGTGACAACTAAAAAATACCATATGGCACATAAGGTCTGTGAAAGTCACAAATAAGGGTGGCATGTGGCACACACACTACGGGTCCACATCATTATTGGTGACATTAGAATGCCACGCCACTTTGGGATTACAACCTTCGGGGATGTTCAACTTCTCCTACTAGAAAAAATACCCGAAGCGCCGAAGGCTGAAGTCGCGAATTAACGTTTGGTCGTTGATATAAGATCCTCCAGAATACTTCTTGATTGTCCAATCCAGTACAATGGAAGGATAGAGTAAGAGTGAATCATGAATTAACACTAACCATTGATCTAATTCAGGAGCATTCTCGACTTTTGATCAAACGTAGTGGAAGAATAAAGTAAGAATGAAGTGTTAACCGAAATCAAGCGATCACCAACATTCTATGACTTATTCGGTAGGTAAACCTCCAGAGGAATTTTCCTACTTTAGAATTCTAGTAACCTAGAGTCCCGGAGTCATGAATCACTGAAGTCCCAGAGTGAACGAGAACCGTTCATTTCAACTACAGATTAAGTCCCGACTGCCGATTTGTTTTAGCCTCCAGATAAGCAATAATTGTCCATTCAACAAGAGATTAACTCGACACTATCAGATCAAGATCAAAGAGAAATAATCGATGGATGAGATTGAAATTCCATAATAAATCCTCATATATATTCACCCTCGGTCACGGGTCGAGGTCATATGTAAAGTGGAAATGAGTTAAAGGGCTAACTAGGTTAAACACCTGGTCACGATATATGGTCACTTGGTGAAATGAAGTTTCTACGGGCTAAAACATAAAACAAGCCATGCGCCTTATGTATCTATCTATTGGTCACAACATTTTGGTCATATGAAAAAAAAATGGGAGTCACAAGCTAACACCTGTCCATTTTAGGTACAGGAAAATGCACCAGATGGCAGAGTAAAAGCTTGATTCTGATATTTTGAGAATTGAGGATGTAGCAAAAGTGTGGGATCAAAATAATGAATTTGATCCATTCCTGTGATTGACTCTTAAATTTTTTGTCAACATATATATGATGACGAATTAGCCCTCGGAAATTTGAATACAGTCCCATGTAGAATAATAAGGGAAAAATGAGAAAGCGTTAACAGAACAATGCTTGGAATGGATAAGCATGTGGTTTTGAGCCCACGATTAGATAAAGGAAAGATAAAGCACCTGGGTCTTAACTTTGTTTCCTGTAGGAAACCCAATAAGAACACCATTATTGTAATCGATAGAGGCTAAGAAGTTTGTTCACCATTACGACCAAAAAAATAAAGAAGCTTGTCTACCAGTACCACTTGAGAATATGATTCTTAATATAGTTTCCTATTAAAAATATATTAAATAAAAACCAAAGGAATTTGACAATTTAAATTAATAAAGGAAGAAATTAATTTCTATTAATGAAAGGGTACAATGGTTCATTTTCAAAAGACGCATTGGTTCAAATTCACACCAGTTGGAAGACTATATAAACAAGAAATAATGGTGAGAAGAAAGTGTCTTTGTAGTCCAGATCAGAAGATAAAAAACAGAAGCAAAGTCCAAGAAGGTAAACTAAAAATACTTATGCAGTGAGGGTGGAAGGGAGGAGCAAGGAAGAATTCATATCATTTTCTAAGTAAAGTGTGAAAATAAGGGAGTTGGTGCTTCCTAGGGTTGGTGCCCTAAAACAAGGGAGTTGATACTTCCTAAGGTTGGTTCCCTAAAACAAGGGAGGTGGCACTTCCTAGGGTTGGTTCCCTGAAGAAGGGGATTTGTGTCTCCAAGAGTTGGTGCTCTAAAGAGGATTGGTGTCCTTCACAATCACAAATTATTATTTATAAACTTTGTAATTCTTGTTAAGTATACATATATAATTGATTCTTAAATACAAGTCCATTGTCGATCTACTGTGATGATAAATAGAATAACAAAGTAATAACTAATTGTTTAAAAAGGTAATAATGATTCACCCCCCTCCTATCAGTATTTCTAACACTTATGAATGATGTTGTTATGCTTCGTAGACTAGAATTAGTTTATGGATTACGTATGGCACAATATTCATGACTGTGACTGTGAAGACTCTCTATAATAATCGAGAATATGTTAAGTAGGGGAATCTAAATCATAGAAAGTAATACTAACAAGGAATAAAGAATCAGTTGTTTGTCTCCCTTTCCCTTACTACTACAGAAACCTGGTTCTTGCAGTCCCAATAGATACCTCTGGTGAGACTTCATCTGTGCAAGCGGGTGATGCCGAAAGGGCCTATGTCTAGTGCTTTTGTTGGTCATAGGTAAACTGAATCTTGGGTCTTACAACCCATGTGCAGAAAAACTAACCCAACACATCGTGACATGGACTCGACCTTCGACCATACTAGACGGTGAGGGAAGGGCCCATGTGTCATTTATATACGATGTTCTAAATGAAGCAACCCTATTAATCGGAGTAGCGTGAACATACAAAATCGGTGCGGGTGATTCAAAATATCCCATAAGCGAAGCATATATCCCACAATTGATGCTCTCAGTGGCCACCTGAGAATTTTCAATCCAAAGGAAATTAATCCCAGGGTTAGCTGTCATGTTATAAAGGTTGGATGCCACCTAATCGATGGTCACAATTCGTCCCTCATGGGGAAAACATATAATATGAAAAAATGTTGAAACGACAACCTTCATGGCATATGTCCAACTTCTTCCTAACAAGAGATTATAGTCGAGAAATGCGTCGACTACTTCAACCTCTACGCAAACGGACTTGACCCCTAGTGTAACCAGAAAATAAGGAATCATACGATGTGGTCGAAACAAATTTCCATCGAAGGAAGTCAAGAGTGTAGGAGAGGGGGTAAGCTCAGGAGAACTAATAGCTTTCCAACATGAAAAAGACATTACGCACGTTGAAGCACTTCCATCAACAATGATTCTCTTAACTAAGATATCGTTGCAAACAACCCCAATATGAAAATATGCATGATATGGAAGGCATGGCCTTACATTAGTAGCATCAAACTTCATTACGAGTCGACTAGCAGAATCTGCATCTCCTATGGAAGACAACAACGCAATGCATTGCAAGGGGAAACTTTGGAGGACTAACCATGTTTACAACTCCTTAGTATCCATCAGAGGGGGAAGCACTTGAAGTGCCCCCTTGTTGGTTGAAGTTGGAAGAACCATGTTGCAAATTATTCCTTTGTGGGAAAAGGGTTCTTCAACACAACAAGCAGTTTTTGTTGATTCAATTTAATAAAACGTTGGGATTCTTCCATTTGTGGGCACTGATGTGTAAGTTTTCATCATCACAAATCTTGCAAGGAAAATTCACCTTCCTTTTCTCATACTTGTACCCCTCAACATTTTTTTCCGATTTTTTGTTATTTTCCCCACAACCTTTCGTACCCTTGATTTTTCTCTTCTCTCTGGGTTGTTGAGGACCCTTCTAAGTCTTCGTTTGCACAGTATGTACATCAAAGGACCTTGTGTTTAACTCATGTTTTAGAGGAGCTTCCAGACCAACCTATACAACAAATGGATTCTTCACTCCCTATCTTAGAGACTTATGTTTGTTTAGTAGCCTTGGATAAATTTACTCTCCAACCTATGCCAAAGCCCTAGCCTAAACTTGTTCGTTCACCCTAGAAAAATGAAAGTTTCTAAATTACACGTTCATTTTAATGGGTTGTTCTTTACTTAGAAAGGGTGCGAATGAAACTTTGGTGATGTTTAGACCGGCTCCAAAAGTAATGCAATATAAGAACATAATGTAGTTTCTTCAAGTGAAAATGGATGCAACTACGTTTATGAGGAAAATTATTTTCTTTTTCATATGAAAAAAAAATTTGAGTGCAAGATTTAAGACACCTTGAGATGCACTTTACAATTCTCTTTTTTGAAAACAAATGCATACAAGGATACAAAAATTGTACTACTGGATTATTTTCTTTTTAATGAAAGGATACCAGTGCCAAAGCATAATACAATGCAACTACCTAAATGATAAGTAACTACCTCGTTTTTTGCAAAAGTAGAAGGCAAGGGTTCAAGAAATGAAAAGCAAACAAACATGTTTATTTTGATCTTTTTCGTTTACAAAAAAAAATCAACACAAAGAAATGCAATTTTTCTTTTTGAAGCAAGGAAAAAAGACATAAAGTGTTCATCAAAGACACCACTAAAAACATAGTGAATCTGGATATGCAGACAGACAAGGCTACTCTTTTAGTCTACCTAACAAACCTTATACTAAACAATTTAAGACAATCTTTTAATCTTTTATGTATATCAAACATTCATAACTCAATAGAGAGAAACCAAACAGAGACTTAGGACAGTCTAAGTGACTGATCAAACCAAGCCTTCAACCCAGAAAGGGAGAGAAATTTTGAAAACTTTCACTTTACACATGTCCACGACTATTACCAATGCAACTCGTGAATATCCGCGGGTTGTAGAAATGAAACACGCGGATGTACGCGGGCTGCAAAGATGCAACTCATGGATGGAAAGGTAAGCTCAAAAAATAAAAAGGGCCACTTTGAAACAAAGGGCTTCGTGACTTAGAAAGAGGTCTTGTGAGGCTAAAAGACTCTGTAAAAGACTCAAAAACTAACAAAAAAAGACAAAGCAATCAAGAAAGACACCTCAACCAAACTGACCCAACTAGGAGAATCCCCAGAATGGTCGCCAATTCTATTGATGAGATATTTCCCCCATGACTATGGGTCAAAATCATAACAGATCAAGACTGTATGGAGAAGATAGAAATATTATGTCCTAGACAAGCACACAAACTGAAAAAATAACTACTTTACAAGGAGAAGTTAGGGAAGGATGAGGGAGAAAGGGTGCACCTTGTGTCTCCCATTTGATGTTGATCCCACTCCTTTCTCTTGACGAACTCTAGATCCTTTGCTGGAAGTAACCTGCAAAATGGGCACGATACCATAGCCACTACAAAGGTAGTTACAAGATCAAAGGGTATATATGTCATATATCATATTCAAAGTACATTTAGTAAGAAAATACATACAATGAACACATGATAGGAGGGAAAACAAATTCTTCTATTAACACCAAATCAGAAAGGTAAGTTACACCCTTGTCTCTCCTTTGGCATCGTCTCGAAGCCAACTATCTGGGTTCCTCCAAGAATCCCTCGAGCATCAAATCAACTACTATGCTCTTCCTTGAATGGTGCAAGTAGTGATAAGGATACACCCAATATCCATATAAATAGGAAAGAAAATATGGAAAAGGAGTTTCCAGATAATAGGGGGTTTTTCTCAGAGGATTATAGGAAAGGGAGGCTTACTAGATGTTGACAGCATAATCTTGCACCAAGGGACTTGACCTCTCCTTAGCCTTCAAGGGTGCTTTTATCACTTCCCAAAGAGGTTGGGGGAGTTGGACTCCGTTGTGTACGAGCAAGGGACGTTGGGAAACGAGCCCAACCAAAAAACCCATCCGAAAACACAAGATTATTTTTTTTTCACAAATTTTGAGGGCATCAACGGGTTGCAAGAGAGTCATGGATATCCGTGCTTTTCACTAGGGAAACTCGTGGATATGCTCATAAGACATGTTTTTTAGATGATTTTGGAGAGGTAACATGGGAAAATGTTTAGCAAGCTTTGGGAAAGGGTTAGGCCATGGAAAAAATGTATATGTGTGGCATTTTGTGCTATAACACTCACCCCCTACCTCTCACAAATAATGATCCACTCAGATGGATGTTTTTCACATAGTACAAGCCACTTCTTACTTTTTCATCTACCAAACATATACTTCAAAACGATGTGTCAAATACTTCCAAGTTGGAGCGTCAATAAAATATCACGAGTCATTATGTGGGATGCATTTTCACTCACCATCCTCCTCCAGCCTAATTGATGTTATTGCATAATGGTTAATATAGTTGGCCTACACATATAGTTGGTTCATAATTCACTACTTGCATGTTTATATAGTTTCTTTCAACGAAATGAGTAAGTTTCAGTGGTTAATATTTTTCACTTGAAATTATCTAAACCCTCATCTGTTATATCCATCCAAGAACATACACTTATGATGTGGATGCCAACTCTTCAACATTTCAAATATATGTTTGGGAGTCAATAGTTTTGTTGTTTCCTTATTATGGTGTTGCTACAACTAAGAAATCAACAAACATACTAGAAGAACAAAACTATAAAATATGTTCTAGTTCATTTAAATATTGTAAATGTCAATACTAAAAAAATTAACTGAAATATATGAAATGGAATCTTTGAAAATAAATTGAATACTTTTGAAATTTTGAAAGAGAATTTGCTAAAAAAAAAAAAAAAAAACTAAAACAACACAATGAAAGTAACGATATGATTCGTCCTATGCTACAATGGAGGCCAACCAAGAGACAAACTATTATTAGATGCTCCAATGCCAACATAGGTTGCATCCACACACAAGTTATTAGCTAAAAACTTATATTTAACTCTTCCCCTTATCTATATAAGTGGAAGGTGAAAGACATAAATATTACTAAATATTGAATTCATGTTGTTTCATTTACCACCTTTGGGTTGATTCCCTTTCATTAGGGCTTAACTAACCTAGCCATAACCTTAAATATGTTTTCTACTTATTAAAAACAAAAGCATATATGTTTGTAAATTAATTTAAGTAATTAATGATGTTAGCTTAACTAAACACAATATATAAGAAAAAACACCAATTAATTGTCATTATATGTTGATATCCCTCGAAGACATCAATAAATCAACAAAGTAATAACCCATGTTAGGATTTTGTAGGGGTCCATCATTCTCATTGTTTTAATTCAGTTACCACAACTATACTTGAAAAAAAGCAAAGAGGGAGATCTTCCCATGTTAGGACTTTGTAGGGGTCCATCATTCTCATCGTTTTAATTCAGTTACCACAACTATACTTGAAAAAAAGCAAAGAGGAAGATTTTCCCATATTAAGACTTTGTAGAAGTCCATCATTCTCATCATTTTAATTCAATTACCACAACTATACTTGAAAAGAGGAAGATTTGCAGCACCAGAATAAACTTAATCTTCATAGTTCAAATTGTTGTGTTGTTTTCAAAGCCAATAATATGTGGGTGCTTCTTCCTTATGAAATAGTAATTTATGATAGAAACGCCACCGTCTGTAACATTACATTGCCTCTTATTTAACCATCATTTTCATATCTTTCTTGGCAAATAACGCATTTGTTCTTTACTTTAGTCATAAGCCTCTCATTCAAATTGGTGTGCCCACTTTACAAAATTCAATTTTGAGGAAATCAATATATTCTAGGCCTATTTATTTAAGAATCATTTTCATATCTAACTTGGCAAATACGGCATTTGTTCTTTACTTTAGACATAAGCCTCTCATTCAAATTGGTCTGCCCAATTTACAAAAATCAATTTTGAGGAAATCAATAAATTTCAAGATAAGCTCTCCTATTCATTGTCAACCCACCTTGGAGATTCATGGCATCATATATGTACAACTTTAGAAGGTACTCAAGTCATCAGTCTCCTTGGTATTTGTAATTAGAGAAACTATCGATCATAATTTGAATGGTTAGGCCACGTGGTAGTAAACTATTTGTGGATATTGTTGTGAATCATTTTACAAGTTTCTTCAAACTTTAGATAGGTGGGGTCCATTTAGAGGTTCAAAGGATCAAGTCTTCGTGTTGCTTTTCCCCTCAAAACATTTAACGCTTCAGAAAGGAGAGGCCGACCGAATTGATGGTTTAGATATTTTCATATTCTTAGGGCCGTTTACACGTCATGTGGACTCTTTTATGCAAATAGTATGAGCATGTTATAACTTATATTTTTTACTTTAAAAGGATACGACATTTTAATCTTTTTGGCTTGTGCGTTGTTTACATGGCATTTTGTTATTAGCTCTAATTCTATGGGATGGCATTGATTTATAAGTTATCAACTTTTTTTGAACATGTTTATATGAGTATGAGGTAAGGATTGTTAGTAGAGTTTCAAAGAAATAAAGGAAATAAGGATAATTTTTTTATATTTTTTTTTATGTTTGAATGAAATGTTTACAAAATTATTTTTAAAAATAATATAAAAAATAGTATTCATTAACATTTTAGTTATTAATTTGAATTTTAAAAAGTAACTATAAAAATTTTAGTTATTAATTTGAATTTTTGTGTATGATTTGATTAAATTATTATTTTATTAGCTCTAATTTTATACGATATCATTGACTCATAAGTTATCAACTTCTTTGAACATGTTGACATGAGGCAAGGGTTGTCAGTAGAGTTACAAATAAATGAAGGGAACAAGGATAATCTTTTTATACCTTTCATGCTTGAATGAAATGTTTACAAAACTGTTTTTAAAAATAATATTAAAAATAGTATCCATCAACATTTTAGTTATTAATTTGAATTTAAAAAACAATAGCCATCAAAATTTTAGTTATTAATTTGAATTTTTGTGTATGATTTGATTAAATTATTATTTTATTAGCTCTAATTCTATAAGATGGCATTGACTCATAAGTTATCAACTTCTTTGAACATGTTGACATGAGGAAAGGGTTGTCAGTAGAGTTCCAAAGAAATGAAGGGAACAAGGATAATCTTCTTATACCTTTCATGCTTGAATGAAATGTTACAAAACTGTTTTTAAACATAATATAAAAAATAGTATCCATCAACATTTTATTTATTAATTTGAATTTAAAAAATAGTACCCATCAAAATTTTAGTTATTAATTTGAATTTTTGTGTATGATTTGATTAAATTATTATTTTATTAGCTCTAATTCTATAGGATGGAATTGACTCATAAGTTATCAACTTCTTTGAACATGTTGACATGAGGCAAGGGTTGTCAGTAGAGTTCCAAAGAAATGAAGGGAACAAGGATAATCTTCTTATATCTTTCATGCTTGAATGAAATGTTTACAAAATTGTTTTTAAAATTAATATAAAAATTAGTATCCATCAACATTTTAGTTATTAATTTGAATTTTTGTGTATGATTTGATTAAATTATTATTTTATTAAATAATTATTAAGTAGTTAACTAGGTGTTTTATTAGCATTTTGGAAATCTTAAATCAATCAATATGTCATGTAGAGATAAAAACTTGACATGTCACATAAAATATGACAAGTTGTAAAACCTTTTAAAATACTTACTTGTTAAATTATTAATAATTTAACAAAAGTGAAGAAATTAGAACTATGTTGTTGTTACATATTTTTCTTCATATGTGGAAAAACAAATATCCTCAATAAGTTAAGTAGACTTTGAAATTTGAAGTTTGACATGCATCATCAATATCTTCCCCCCACCTTGTTAATGGAAATGCATGAAGTCTTGAGTTTTCTTTTAGTTTACCCTTAGCCAATTCATTTATTTCACTAAGTGGTTTTGGTTGATTAATTACCATTCATTTTAATATCAGGCTATCCTTGAAGATAAAAGAGAGTATTATCCTTAAATAGAGTCATTAGTTATATCTTCAACTCTGAAGTGAACCATAGTAATGCCCAAAATCATCATCAAGACAAGTGGTTTTTGGTTTACCGTGAACCTTTCATTTTAAGTAATAATCTTGAGGTTTTATATCACACACCTCAACTTTTATGTTGCATACATTAAAAAATGAAAGTAATTGTAAAACTAACAATTAGCATGCACATTTTATCTTTAATTCTAGTAAACTTGGTCTTCATCTTCATCTTAGATATCCATGTTCAATCTTCATCTTGTATCTTTCATACTCCATTTTCCATTTATTCGAGTAGCTAATTCTAACAAGACATTACACATCGATATTGAGTTAGTTAGACTCAATAGTTGTGTTAATTAACTTCAAGACTTGAATAATTCAATTTAAGAACTCCTTATTTAATTCCAGGATCTTTTACAACAATTTATGAATTCAATTTCAAATTCAAGACCATAAAAGAGTTTCTTGCAACCCTACCTTGTTTGTCTCTTAAAACCACTCAACTTGTATCAGTGTCAACTCAATGACTCAATTTTTTTTTGATTCAAAGAGATGTTGTCCATGACTGATTTACAATTTATTTCAATCTTGAATATTTTAATACTATTAGATCGTTAATTTTATCAGGCTTACGTTTTATTGTCAATTAAATCTAGCTTAAGTGATCAATAGGAGAAATATTATCCTCTCCACATAAGTTAAAATCCTATGACATGTCCACCCTTCTTGAGTTTATTAATGAATAATTTTTACTCATAAATATTGAGGCGTATTATTGAGTATTCAATCATCATATTATTGATGGGACTAACAAGGTACTGTCAATATCATTCTTACTTACAAACTTATCATTCTTACTTACAAACTTGAAGGTGAAACAAACTATATTCCAAGGAAAAAAAAAATACTCCTACTTTATTGGTTAATGTAATGACTCACTCATGATGTGTTGACTTGTTTGTTAATGTAATGACCCACTTATAATGTGTTGACTTTTTTTATTGATGTGATGATTCACTCATGATGTGTTGACTTTTGAGACCGACTTAGGACTCCGTTTTTGACAAATTGGACCACCCTCTTCATTGGGCTCAATAACCTTCAAGTCACCATCAGGAATTCCAGCCAATATTTGGTGAGACTTTCATCACAATTCATGACAAACTCAGTAAAGAGTCCTTTCGATCACACTCCCTTTACTGGATTTTAAGAAACTCTTTTAATATGAGTTATTTATGTTTTTCAAATGTGAACGTGAGATTTCGCTCCTCTGATAATTAAAAGGAAAAAGAAATGAAAGCGTACGCCTCTTGTCTTGCCGACAGATTCGATCTTCTCATCCTGTTGGCACCTCCTCATGGCTACGCACTTCTTTTTGCTTTGGATGGACCCAGAAATGACCACTGGGCTGCGCTTTGTTTACAGGTCGATGTAAAGCGATCTGGAGGATGGTATGCAACTTGTCCTCAGTGGCGGCGGTGGCGTCTACATTGCACAGGCACTCCAGCCGTCCAAACGAATATATCCAAATGCCAACAAAAGGGAGATACGCTCAAATCGTCTGAATGTGCTGGCCTCTCCTTGACAGTAATGGACATGCTCCTCGATCCCACTCCTCTCCCTCGAAAATCGAACACACATCGGTGGCAACGGTTCATGGCCTTGATGAAATCCAGTTCTTTTCTGCATGCAAAGTGCATCTGTATTGGCTCAATCTAACAACTTCTTTCACTTACCTTTCTCATGGCCTTGAACGATGACAGTTCTCCAACACCAATTCAGGCAGTCACCTATCTTCTCTGATGCTGCCTATTTTATCTGATTTTCTTCCTCACACTGTCATAAGATTGGTCATATGATTGAAACTAACAATAAAGTTAATGCAACAATCATTCAATACCAATAAAAATGGTCATACAGATATATATTGATGATGATGATGGATCTTAAGAGAAGTAAGAGATTACTTGAATTAGCAAGAGATTACTTGGATTTCTTTAAAATGTTATTTCATGTTTGAAAAACATTAAGTAAGAGAAGTCTTTTAAGATCACTAAAGTTTTGATAACTTAGAAGGTGACAATTTTTTTCTTGCCATGGTGTTTTGGGGATTGTCCAACACCCACTTTCACTATGTAGCTCATGAGAATTAGTTTTTATTTTAGCAATATTGATTCTCTTCTTTGGGCTAATCAAAATAGAAAGATACTTTTGGTATTTAAGGTTAAGGTCAATGATTTTCTTATAAAATCTTAATTTTATTTTGTCCTCTAATTCTTTATAGCACCTTAGATTCTCTTTAAATTTAGCTTGTACAATATTTTTAATATCATTGGTATTATGTAGAATAACTTCTTATTTTATCCCCCAATGATTTAGCCAAGACTTGGCATCATTATGCCATCCCTGCTTGAGTCGTTGGTGATTTTGGCTAGAGTTTGAAGCAATTTTGGAGAGCCTCTTGTTATCCATGTTGTTTATCTTGTTCTTGTACATTAAGTACCTAATCATAGATGTGTTCTCAATGGGGAAAAGGCTCGCTTTGATGAGGAGGATAGGATAAGGAGTATTGTCCTTAATTTTGAGATTATAAGTTATAAAATTCTTTTGAATTTGCTTGATCTTTCTCCAAGATTCTCGAGAGATAATGCATTCCCAAACTTCACATCCATATAAGATAGCATGAGTGACAAGAGCCTCAAAGATGATCTTTTTCTTATTCCATAGCCAAAAGTATGCTAATTTACAATTATTTTCAAGCTCATAATAAGCTTTCCACCCTCCATTTGTCCTTTTCTCTATGCTATAGTTCCAATTGAGCTTGTGATGAATATCAAGGAACTTACTCCAAGATATTATTCTCATATACAAAATTATTGCAGGTGATATTATTGGATATAATGATCATAACCTTCATTTTGTCAGTGTTCACAATCATACCTGTACTAAAGACGAAGTCCTTGAGGATTCCAAGTTGCTTACTAAGGTCATAGGGATTCCTTGCCATAAGAACAATATCATCGACATAGAGAAGAATGATGATTACTATACTAGCAAGAGTTGGTCCAACCCAATATTTGGCAATGATGGGTTAAACAACAACTGTATCTCCTGCTTCACTTCCCTCTTAGGTGGTAACCCTTTAGGCTCCTAAAACACTCCTCCAAAGATGTTTTTACTTTTACCGATTCATCCCTTGGCTAATTTTCTCTTAAGAAAAACAATACCGACTTTCTACTAGAACTGATCGATTTCTTGGCTTGGTTAGCACTTACTAGAGAGATCTTGGATTTACCTTTGTGTGCATTGATGATGAAAGAATTTTCATCCTTGATGAGACAATATTGGTTTTCTTTCTTTATGAAGATTTTATCCCTCATATACATGTAGGGGCTTCCAAACACTACACCACACACATCAAATGGTACTACATCTACCTCCACTTCATCAGTATAATCTACACTTATAGAAAAATTGATCGTATACTATTTAGTTACTTTGAACTCTGCATCCTTATTTACCCATCCCAATGGATATGGTTCAAGATGATCATGTGTTGGAAAAATATGATCGCAACACAATAAAATAAAACAAATGTGAAAATAAAACACAGAACATAGATGATTTTAGGGGCTAAATTTTGCTCATGGGCTAATTTTCCATGGTTTTTCCAAAAATGAGATTCGTTATTTTTAAAAAAAATCGCCCAAATTCTATAGGATAAAATTATTTTACCTTAAAAATCGTCAAAATTTTATAAAAACTATATAAAATACTTAGAAAAAATAATATTTAAAAAAAAATATCGCCAAACATTTATAGTTCACATATGAAGGATTAGTAATATTCGCCAAGGTTTCTACATTTTAAAATAAATTTCCATCCTTAAAATCATCCCTGACACAGAAGATACACAATACAATAAAGACATAGATATACGTGGTTCACCCAGTGTGGACTACGTTCACCAGAGAGATTTTCAGGTCCTTCATTTTTATTATCCAACAAAATGAAGGAATACAACCTACAACACACCCATTGTAACTTCCTCTTGTTTCTCTCATAGTCTCCTCCCTCAAAATACAATATTCACAAACACACACAGTCGCAGTACAATTCTCTCATAAAAGAGGGTTGTCTTCTAGAGAAAAAATCCATAACATAACTTCTATTATCAGATATGCGACCTTATAATGAATGGTCTAGATTGATTATGAAATTACAATATTTTACAAGTCAAATTTTCCCAAAAAACAATTTCAGGGGGAGGGGGGGGAGCTCCATTAATTGTCTCTACCCCCCATGACGATAGTAATGGGGGGGG
>SNQJ01S0013169.1:221737-246347 GCA_010110895.2 Picea sitchensis
GGTTGTAGCCTAAGAAACTAGGGGGTTGGAACCTCCTTCCAGTTGCAGCTGGAAAACAAAGGAAGTTGGTGCTTCCAATGAATGTAATTCTTCAAGACATATAAGAAAAATAATTCTTTGGTTTTCTCCCAATTTGGGTTTCCACATAAAACATTGGTGTACTATGTATGTGTATGATTGTTCATTTGTTCATTTCTTATTTACTTTACAATTATTGGATAATAAATTTAAAAGGGATTAAATTTCTCTATTACTAATTCACCCCCCCTCTCAGTAATCCAACAGAGGTGTCTTTCTTGCTTGCTTTGTCTTTTTCTGTTAGTTTCTAAGTCTTTTACAAAGTCTTTTAGCCTCACAAGACCTGTTTCTAAGTCATGAAGCCCTTTGTTTCAAAGTGGCCCTTTTTATTTTATGAGCTTACATTTCCATCCACGAGTTGCATCTTTGCAGCCCGCGTACATCCACGTGTTTCATTTCTACAACCCGCGAATATTCACAAGTTGCATTGGTAATAGTCGCAGACATGTGTAAAGTTGAATTTTTTCACAATTTCTCTCCCTTTTTGGGTTGAAGGCTTGGTTTGATCAGTCATTTGGACACTCTTGAGTCTATGTTTTGTTTATGTCTGTTGAGTTATGAATGTTTGATATACATAAAAGATTAAAATATTTTATTAAATTGTTTAGTATAAGGTTTGTGAGGTAGACTGAAAGAGTAGCCTTGTTTGTTTGCATATCCAGATTAACTATGTTTTTAGTGGTGTTTTTTATGAACGCTTTCTGTCTTTTTTCCTTGTTTCAAAAAGAAAAATTTCATTTATTTGTGTTGATTTTCTTTTGTAAACGAAAAAGATCAAAATAAACATGTTTGTTTGATTTTCATTTCTTGAACCCTTGCCTTCTACTTTTGCAAGAAAAGAGGTAGTTACTTATCATTTAGGTAGTTGCATTTTATTATTCTTTGGCAGTGGTATCCTTTCATTAAAAAGAAAATAATCCAGTAGTACAATTTTTGGATCCTTGTATGCATTTGTTTTCAAAAAAGAGAATTGTAAAGTGCATCTCAAGGTGTCTTAAATCTTGCACTCAAAATTTTTGTTTTCATCTGAAAAAGAAAATAATTTTCCTTATAAACGTAGTTGCATCCATTTTCACTTGAAGAAACTATATTGTGTTCTTATATTGCATTACTTTTGGAGTCGATCTAAACATCACCAAAGTTTCATTCACACCCTTTCTAAGTAAATAACAACCCATTAAAATAAACGCGTAAATAAAATATATTAGAAACTTTCATTTTTCTAGGGTGAATGAACAAGTTTAGGCTAGGGCCTTGGCATAGGTTGGAGAGTAAATTTCTCCAAGGCCACTAAACAAACATAAGTCTCTGATATAGGGAGTGAAGAATCCATTTTTTGTATAGGTTGGTCTGGAAGCTCCTATAACACATGAGTTAAACACAAGGTCCTCTGATGTACATAATGTGCAAACGAAGAGTTTGAAGGGTCCTCAACAACCCGGAGAGAAGAGAAAAGTCAAGGACATGAAAGGTTGTGGGGAAAATAAAACAAAATCGGACAAAAATGTTGAGGGGTACAAGGATGAGAAAAGGAAGGTGAAGTTTCCTTGCAATATTTGTGATGATTAAAACCTTACACATCAGTGCCCACAAATGGAAGAATACCAACGTCTTATTAAATTGAATCAACAACAACTGCTTGTTGTGTTGAAGAACCCTTTCCCACAAAGGCAAAGGATTAATTTGCAAGTTGGTTCTTCCAACTTCAACCAACAAGGAGGCACTTCAAGTGCTTCCCCCTATGAAAGATACCAAGGAGTTGTAAACATGGTTAGTGCTCCAAAGTTTCCCCTCGCAATGCACTGCGTTGTTGTCTTTCATAGGAGATGCAGATTTTGCTAGTCGACTTGTAATGAAGTTCGATGCTATTGATGTGAGGCCATGCCTTCCATATCATGCGTATTTTTAGATTTGGGTTGTTTGCAACAATATCTTAGTTAAGAGCATCATCATTGATGGATGTGCTTCAACGTGCGTAATGTCTTTTTCATGTTGGAAAGCTATCAGTTCTCTTGAGCTTACCCCCTCTCCTACACTCTTGACTTCCTTCGATGGAAATTTGTTTCAACCACATGGTATGATTCCTTCTTTTCTAGTTACACTAGGGGGCAAGTCCATTTGCGTAGAGGTTGAATTAGTCGACACATCACTCGAATATAATATATTGTTAGGAAGAAGTTTGACATATGCCATGAAGGTTTTCATTTCGACATTTTTTCATATTATATGTTTTCCCCATGAGGGACGAATTGTGACCATCGATTAGGTGGCATCCAAACTTTATAACACGATAGCTAACCCTGTGATTACTTTCCTTTGGATTAAAAATCCTCAGGTGGCCACTAAGAGCATCAATTGTGGGATATATTCTTCGCTTATGGGATATTTTGAATCCCCCACACTAATTTTGTACGTTCATGCTACTCCTATTAATAGGGTTGCTTCATTTAGAACGTCATATATAAATGACCCATGGGCCCTTCCCTCACTGTCTATTATGGTTGAAAGTCGAGTCCATGTTAGGATGTGTTGGATTAGTTTTTCTACACATGGGTTGTAAGACCCAAGATTCAGTTTACATATGACCAACAAACCCACTAAACATCGGCCCTTTCAGCATCACCCGCTTGCACAGATGAACTCTCACCAGAGGTATCTATTGGGACTATAAGAACAAGGTTTCTGTAGTAGTAAGGGAAAGGGAGACAAACAGTTGATTCATTATTCCTTGTTAGTATTACTTTCTATGATTTAGATTCCCCTACTTAACATATTCTCGATTATTATAGAGATTCTTCACAATCACAGTCATGAATACTGCGCCATACGTAATCCATAAACTAATTCTAGTCTATGAAGCATAACAACATCATTCATAAGTGTTATAAATACTGAGAGGAGGAGGGTGAATCAGTATTACCTTTTTAAACAATTAGTTATTACTTTGTTATTCTATTTATCACCACAATAGATCAACAATGGACTTGTATTTAAGAATCAATCATATAAGTATACTTAACAAGAATTACAAAGTTTATAAATAATAATCTGGGATTGTGAAGGACACCAATCCTCTTTAGAGCACCAACTCTTGGAGACACAAATCCCCTTCTTCAGGGCACCAAACCTAGGAAGTACCACCTCCCTTGTTTTAGGGAACCAACCTTAGGAAGTATCAACTCCCTTGTTTTAGGGAACCAACCCTAGGAAGCACCAAATCCCTTATTTTCACACTTTACTTAGAAAATGATATGAATGCTTCCTTGCTCCTCCCTTCCACCCTCACTGCATAAGTATCTTCAGTTTACCTTCTTGGACTTTGCTTCTATTTTTTATCTTCTGATCTGGACTACAGATACACTTTCTTCTCACCATTCTTTCTTGTTTATATAGTCTTCCAACTGGTGTGAATTTGAACCAATGTGTCTTTTGAAAATGAACCATTGTACCCTTTCATTAATAGAAATTAATTTATTCCTTTATTAATTTAAATAATCAAATTCCTTTGGTTTTTATTTAATATATTTTTAATAGGAAACTATATTAAGAATCAAATTCTCAAGTGGTATTGCTAGACAAGCTTCTTTATTTTTGTGGTCGTAATGGTGAACAAACTTCTTAGCCTCTATCGATTACAGTAATGGTGTTCTTCTTGGGTTTCCTACAGGAAACTAATTTAAGCCCCAGGTGCTTTATCTTTCCTTTATCTGACCGTGGGCTCAAAACCCCATGCTTATCCATTGCAAGCATTATTCTGTTAACACTTTCTCTTTTTTCCCTTATTATTCTACATGGGACTGTATTCAAATTTCCGAGGGCTAATTCGTCATCATATATATGTTGAAAAAAAAAATTAAGAGTTGATAACAGGAATGGATCGAATTCATTATTTTGATCCCACACTTTCGTTGCATCCTCAATTCTCAAAATATCAGAATCAAGCTTTTACTCTGCTATCTGGTGCATTTTCCTGTACCTAAAATGGACAGGTGTTAGCTTGTTACTCCCATTTTTTTTTCATATGACCAAAATGTTGTGACCAATAGATAGATACATAAGGCGCATGGATTGTTTTATGTTTTATCCCATAGGAACTCCATTTCACCAAGTGACCATATATCATGACCAGGTGTTTAACCCAGTTGGCCCTTTAACTCATTGCCACTTTACATATGACCTCGACCTGTGACCTAGGGTAAATATATATGAGGATTTATTATGGAAGTTCAATCTCATCCATCAATTATTTCTCTTTGATCTTGATCTGACAGTGTGGAGTTAATATCTTGTCAAATGGGCGATTCTTGCTTATCTGGAGGATAAAACAAATCGATGGTCAGGACTTAATCTGTAGTTGAAATGAACGGTTCTTGTTCACTCTGGGACTTCAACTATTCATGACTCTATGACTCTAGGTTACTAGAATTCTAAAGTAGGACAATTCTTCTAGAGGTTTACCTACTGAATAAGTCATACAATGTTGGTGACCGCTTGATTTCAGTTAACACTTCATGCTTACTCTATTCTTCCACTACGCTTGATCAACAATCGAGAATGATCCTGAATTAGATCAATGGTTAGTGTTACTTCATGATTCATGCTTACTCTATCCTTCCATTGTACTCAATTGGACAATCAAGAAATATTCTGGAGGATCTTATATCAATGACCAAATGTTAATTCGCGACTTCAGCCTTCAGCGCTTCGAGTATTTTTTCTAGTAGGAGAATTTGAACATCCCCGAAGGTTGTAATCCCAAAGTGGCATGGAATTATAATGTCACCAATGATTATGTGGACCCGTAGTGTGTGTGCCACATGCCACCCTGATTTGTGACTTTCACAGACCTTATGTGAAATATGATTTTTTTCACTTGTCACCATCTGAATGGGCCACGTGTTTGTAACGACGTGATCCCGTCAACATGGACCTAATTTTGTATCACATATCTTATTTTGATCTTCCTATTAGATCGAACGGTTGGCGGGATTTCAAGATTATGGATTTGCACTTCATGGCTTTGGGAATTTTTCACTTTTATATCAACCTTCGATCATCGTCGAAGTGTTGAATATGTTTTTCCACCATTTGATCATTCCTTCTCTTGATCCGACGAACTATGTTTATTCCAGGACTCTGTGACTTTGGCCCCACTTATCCTATCATTCCACTACTTCATCCAATGGTCGAGAATGGTCCAAAATGGATCAACAATTAGCGTTACTTTTGGACTTCATGATTTCAAATCTTACCCCATCCTGCCACTTTATGTCGATCAACGGTCGATGGGATTTCCCAACTCTTACTTTGATTCGATGGTCTACAGGATTTTGTGACTTTGGGGATTCATCCTTCGAGTATTCATACATGATTCATACTTATTTTCACCAGAGTGGTTAGCATCAGAGTTGACTACATGATCCAACAGTTCAGAGCTCACCCGAAGATCCTTCCTGATATGGAAGTTGGCATTTATTTTCTCCGAGCCTTTGTCTCTACCTCGATTTAATGGTCATGGATTGTCTCGAACTAATAATGAACAACTCTTTTAGCTCGATCCTTTACAAAAGGATTTATTCACTCAGAGAGCTCTATCTCCTGTGTTAATTCAAATGCGCCATCTCTTCTGAGCTTCAATTAATGTTCTTCCTTTTGAGATTTGTGTCAGTGCGCTCCTCTATGCACTGCCTTTATCCAATCAGAAGGATATATCTTCTGAGTTTTAGGTTTATACAGGATTCCTCTGCACATTGCACTATGTCTTATGCACAACTTACTACGCTATCTCTCTCGAGCTTTAGGATCTCAAAGACATATAATTACAATACCATATTGATCTTCGTAACATCAATTCCAACACCATAATACCATGTCCAACATTGATCATATTGTACTTATTTGACATCAATGCCAACACCATAATGCCATGTCCAACATTCACCCTCTTTGGCATTGATGGAAAAAAAGTAAAACCCCTTTTTCAATATTAACTGGATTTTGCAGATCATTCTCCCCCTTTGACATCAATGAAAAAAATGGATGTTTCCTTGCTCCCTTTAGGGTGATATTCCCCCTAAGGTGATGCTCCCCATGTCTATGAATCTCTTCCCCTTTGGACAAGGGATATAACTCCAAGGAAATGTTGGTGGAATGGCTTCCAATCATCTCTCCACCTGGAATCATGCTGCTACAACCAATCATGGGAAGAAGAATAAATCCCCCTATCTTCTCTACAAGATGAACAATATGCTACCACTGCAATCTGCTTCCGCTCCAAATACTATTTCTCAACTAGAACATAGATCAACTGCTCAAGAATGATTTTCTCTTCATATACACATCCTTGAACCTTTCCATGAATCAACCATCTAAAATCATGCCACACCATACATCAAGTGTATGCCAATCATACATACTATCTCATGCATCAACCATGAAGAAAAATAAATGTCAAGAATATGTGCCAAAAGTGAACCAAGCATATATCAAGATCATAAACAAGTGCCTCTATCAATGTACCAACAATGTGCCTTAAACAAGTGTCATATAACACATGATATACCTCTATCATAAGATATAACAATGGAGCTCACTTATGTACCAACCATATACCATGACAGATCTTCCTTAGAAACCATTCACATAACTTCATTTAGAGAATACATAATCAACATTGTTCCTTGGAAGATGATGACCTACAACAAACCATGTCAGATCCTACATAGAGTTATACCATCAAATCATGATGCTTTCAATGATGCTAGTTATATATTAATTCATTTGTAACCCAAGAGAGTCTTCATTCTTCTGTGCTTCAATACTCATATGGTTATCAACAGGAACAATCTTAAGTCTTCCCTAATTCCTCCTTTATTTATTTTTTATGTTTTTGTTGAGGAGTTTTAGTATATCATCAAAATAGTGTTTGGAAATTTCCAAGAACATCATCTCTTAATTCTTCTGGTTGATCTCCTATTGAAAGTTCATCATCATCATCATTGTTTTGTGCAACTGAAGATTCTTTATCCTTTTCTTGATAATTTTCTTTTTTCATTTTCTATTTGTTGGGTAATGGATAATTTATTTGCAGGACATTATCAAGTTCTGTAATTGTGTCACATTTTTATTTAGGAGTTTTATTTTCTTGAGATTGATCCACTTTATATGCATAAATATGATTTTCATATACCTTATCAAACACTTCACCCATCATTATCTTATTGTCAATTTTATCAATTTCAGGTGCAATATCTTCATCATTTTTCTTCCTTTGTACTTTATCTTTTCTTCTCCATATCTTCTTATAATTTTTCTTAATGTTGGAGATACTTGCCTTCATGGAATACTTTGGAAATATACATTCACTCGCCTTATTACCATAATTGTTGCATTTTTTGCATTCAATATGGAAGTCTTGTAAGGGAGAGAATGAATTATAATTTCTTCTTTCTGCATTATTCTTATTGTTTTCATCTTTGAACATTTCTTGGATTGTATTTTCTATAAGCTTTACAATGTACTTCTTTATGTCCACAATTATTGCAGGAATAGAAATATCCAAGGAAAATATATTGATTTATGTTAGAGGGATTCCTTCTGATGATTCTATTCTTTTTGTCATATTTTTATTTAGTAGGGAGTGCATAATTCTGTTTATTTGGGACAGTCTTCAATGGTATTGTCCTCGCCTTATTTTCTTCTCTTCTTATGGAGTTCATAAGAGAATCTTCGTAGCTGATTGGTTATTTGTCATTCTTATGTTTTGTAGAGGGATCATATCCCAGTCCTGTCTTATCATTTGATGATCTCTGACTGCTAAGAATGTTGTTCAAATTTTTTGAGTTGTTTTCAAACTTAGACTTGATGTCTTCTTTTTCTAGTTTCCCTTTTAGTTGAATTATTTCATCTTCCAATATCTTACATGTTTGTTGTTTTTCATTGAGTTCCTTACTCAATATTTCTTCTTTTATTTTGGTTTCTTGAAGTTGGGTTTTTAACTCAATAATCAATTGTTCTAAATCACTAATGGTTTTGGAAACCTCCTTTTATCTTGATTTTATAACTTCTTCAAACTTTAGAATTCATTCCCTTAGTAACTTGTTTTGACTTTTAGATTTTCTTAGTTCTTCAATTGCACAGATAAATTCTTCCTTAAGTTTCACTTCTTCTTCATATTCTGAATTATTATCATATTAAGTTTTCATTCCCATAAATGGAAGCTTTGGCTCCTCTTCTTCTCTTTCTTCAGATGAGCTACTGCATTCTTGGGTAAATAAAGTTTTCTTCTTATTGTAGAAATTCCTTTTATCTTTGGTGTTTCTCTTCTTATGATCTTTGAAAGTTCTTTCATCATCACTTTCCTCTTTCTTAGGATAGGGAAATTTATTGGCAAAGTCTCCAATTTTTCCACAATTGAAACATAATAAGGGTAACTTTCCTTTATATTTTCCAAATCCTTTTTGGAGTTTATTTATAAATTTGGCCTCTTATACATATGATATGTATGACCGATCTTCATTAGATAGTTTCTCCCAATTCTTCTTTTGTTTAGAATCCTTAAAGGTTTCTTCTCCTTTTGACGATTTTTCCCATCCTATTCTCATCTCATATGCTGTAAGAATTCCATGGAGCTCTTCTACTGTTAGTTTTTCAAGGTCTGGTCTGTTTTCAATTGTATAAATCTTGGCATCATACCTCATAGGTAACGATCTTAATATATTTTGTACAATGTTTTTGTCTTTAAGTTATTCTCCAGCTGCTCTGATTGAGTTAACTACCACATCTACTCTATGAATATATTCAACAATGTTCTCTTCTTCTTTCATCTTCAAATTTTCAAACTGCGATTTGTAGGTTTGTAGTTTGGCTTCCTTGAATTTACTGTCTCCTTCATATATAACCTCCATTTTGTCCTAGTTATCCTTAGATGAATTACAATGCATTACCTTCACAAATATAGGATTTGTTAACCCTCCTAGAATGGCATTGTCTGCTCTTGAGTTTTCATTGCAAATCTTCTTTCCACAACATCTGTGGGTGGAGTAGTTGGTGCAGTGTACACATTTTCTACAGACTGGAAAACATTAAAACCAAGAGACATAAGGTATATTTTCATTCTTATTTTCCAGAGAGAATAATCATGTCTTTTACACAATGGAGAATTGTTAGAAGACATTCCCTCTTGCTTCTCCATTACTTTCAGGATCTACCTTCCAGTTATTATACTGCGTTGAAGGCACTTCGCTCTGATACCAATTGTTGGAAATACTGAGGGGGTGGGGGGGTGAATCAATATTACATTTTTTAAACAATTAGTTATTACTTTGTTATTCTATCTATCATCATACTAAATCAACAATGGAATTGTATTTAAGAATCAAGTATATAAGTATACTTAACAAGAATTACAAAGTTTATAAAGAATAATTTGTGATTGTGAAGGACACCAATCCTCTTTAGAGCACCAAAACTTGGAGACACAAATCCCCTTCTTTAGGTCACCAACCCTAGGAAGAACCAACTCCCTTGTTTTAGGGCACCAACTCTAGGAAGCACCAACTTCCTTGCTTTAGGGCACCAACCCTAGGAAGCATCAACTCCCTTTTTTTAGGGAACCAACCCTAGGAAGCACCAACTTCCTTATTTTCACAGTTTACTTAGAAAATGATATGAATCATTACTTTCTCCTCCATTCCACCCTCACTACATACGTATATTCATTTTACCTTCTTGGAATTTTCTTGTGTTTTTTATCTTCTCATCTCGACTACAAAGACACTTTCTTCTCACCATTATTTCTTGTTTATATAGTCTTCCAACTGGTGTGAATTTGAACCATTGCATATTTTGACAATGAACCATTGTACCCTTTCATTAATAGAAATTAATTTCTTCCTTTATGAATTTAAATATTCATATGCCTTTGGTTTTTCTTTAATATTTTTTTAATAGGAAACTATATTAAGAATCATATTCTCAAGTGGTATTAGTAGACAAGAATCTTTATCTTTGTGGTAGTAATGGTGAACAAACTTCTTATCCTTTATCGATTACAGTAATGGTGTTCTTCTTGGGTTTCCTACAGGAAACAGAGTTAAGCCCCATGCAATTTATCTTTCCTTTATGTGACTGCGGGCTCAAAACCACAGGCTTATCCATTCCAAGTATTTTTCTGTTAGTGCTTTCTCTTTTCACCCTTATTCTTCTACAAGGGACAATATTCACATTTCTGAGGGATAATTCGCCATCATATATATGTTGATCAAAATTTTAGGAGTCGATCATAGGCATGGATCGAATTCGTTATTTTGATCCCACACTTTTGTTTCATCCTCAATTCTCAATAGATTAGAATCAAGATTTTACTCTGTTATCTAATGCATTTTCGTGTACCTAAAATGGGCAGGGGTTAGCTTGTGAATACCCTTTGTTTTTTCATATGACCAAAATGTTGTGACCAATAGCTAGATACATAAGGAGAAGAGATTGTTTTATGTTTTATCCTGTAGGAACTTCATTTCACCAAGTGACCATATATTGTGACCAGGTGTTTAGCCCAATTTGACCTTTAAATCATTGCCAATATGACCTTGACCTATGACTGAGGGTGAATATATATGAGTATTTATCGAGGAAGTTCAATCTCATTTGTCCATTCTTTCTCTTTGATATTGATCTGACAATGTGGATTTAATCTCTTGTTGATTAGACGATTCTTGCTTATCTGGAGGCTAAACAAAATTGATGGTCATGACTTAATCTGTAGTTGAAATGAACTGTTCTTGTTCACTCCGAGACTTCGGCGATTCATGACTCTAGGAATCTAGGTTACTATAATTTTGAAGTAGAATAATTCCTCCGAAGGTTTACCTACTGAATAAGTCATAAAATTTCGGTGACCAATTTTTTTTGGTTAACACTTCATGCTTACTCTATTGTTCCACTACGCTTGATCAATGATTGAGAATGATCTTGAAATAGATCAATGGTTGTCATTACTTTTTTATTCACACTTACTCTATCCTTTCAATATACTCAATCAGACGATCAAGAAATATTTCGGAGGATCTTAGATCAACAGACAAACGTTAATTCACGAATTCGGTCTTCGACGCTTTGGGTATTTTTTCTAGTAGGAGAAGTTAAACATCCCTGGAGGCTGTAATCCTGGAGTGGCATGGCATGCTAACATCACCAATGATGATGTGGACCCGTAGTGTGTGTTTCACATGCCGCCATCATTTGTGACTTTCACAGAATTTATGTGCCATATGATTTTTGACACTTGTCACCATATGATTGGGCCATGTGTCCTTCCTTACGTGATCTCGCTGACATAGACCTAATGTTGTGTCACATGTATTATTTTGATCTTCCAATTAGATCATATGGTTGGTGGGATTTCAAGATTATGTCTTTGCACTTTGTGGATTCAAGAATGTTTCACTTTATATCAACCTTCGATCATCTCCAAAGTGTCGAATATTGTTTTCCATCATTTGATCGTTCTTTGTATTTATCCGATGACCTCTATTTACTACAGGACTTCATTACTTTGGCCCTGCTTATCATATTTGCCCACTACTTAATCCAATGGTCAATAATGGTCTGAAATGGATCAATGGTTATCATTAGTTCTAGACTTCAGGATTTCAAAGATTACCGTATCCTTCCACTTTATGTTGATCAAAAATCGATGGGATTTCCCATCTCTTCCTTTGATTCGATGGTAGACAAGAGTTCATGACTTCAGGGCTTTGACCTTTGGGTATTCCTACATGATTCAGAATTATTTTCACCAAAGTGGTTAGCGTGGTAGTTGACTACTTGATCCAACAATTGAAATCTCACCTAATTATCCTTCTTGATCTGATGGTTGGCATTTAGTTTCTCCCATCCTATGGCTCCACCTCGATCTAATGGTCCTAGATTGTCTCGAGCTAATAATTTATGGCTCATGTAGCTTGATCCTTTACAAAAGGATTTCTTCACTCATAGAACTTTGTCTCATGTATTACCTCAAATGCTCCATCTCTTATGAGCTTAGATTAACGTTCTTAATTCTGAGATTTGTGTTAGTGCACTCCTATATGCACTATCTTTATCCAATTAAAAGGTTATTTCTTCTGATTTTTAGGTTTATACAGGATTCCTCTGCACCTCGTGCTATGTCTTCTATGCAACCTACTACGTTATCTCTCTTGATATTTAGGATCTCAAAGACATATAATGAAAATACCATATTGATGTTCTTGAAATCAATGCCAAAACCATAATTCCATGTCCAACATTGATCATATTGGCCTTCTTTGACATCAATGCCAACACCATAATGCCATGTCCAACAATAAGCATCCATAGACAAGTAAATAACACAAGACAAAATATTCTCTCTAAAGTCTCCCTTCATTCATCTTTCGTCTTGTGAACTAACTATTACATTCACAACTCTTGCATAATCTTTCTCTACTTCTCTCTGCCTCCAAGAACCCCTTATAGCTCCCAACCCATCACATATTTATACCCCAAAATCTAGGGCTTAAATCCTAGTCTATTTATAATAAAAAATATCTCTTTACAATGCATGGCATGGCCAACTCAGTTAATTGGTTGTTTGCCTTGTTCTGCTTTTCACTCTTCATGCAACTTTTATGCTGTTCTTTTATTTTTGGAATGTGCTTTTGCTTTCTTTCGCACTTTATTCTCTCACTCTCTTTCTTTGTTCTTTTGTCTATGCATTGTCTTCCTCCTGCATGATGTATTATGTATGCACACTTTCTTCCTTATGTGCACTTTCTTGTGGAATGTGTCTTAGTTGCACACTAATTTCCTTCCTCTGTGCAATTTCCTTATACTTAGGTTTTTCTCCTAATATTACATCCAAAATTTCCTATCTAACAGGCTCCCAACACTCACTTGTGTCTGGTCCCAAGCCACTCAGGCATGTTGCATGTTCTTACATGATGTAATGAAATGTTGAGAGGTCACCTTATCAAGATCTACCTCTTTGACCAGTATGGCCTCTATTTTTTTTATCTCCTCGATGGCATGTGAGATCAAGTCTGTGATTTTGTTCTCTACTTCCCCAATGGCTTGTTTGACCTTATCTTGTACAACGGTCAATTATCCAATGATCTTTAATGCTTCTTCCTACCTTGGTCCTAGGCATGATTGAAGGTTCTTCTATTGATCCCTCAACTTCTCCATTTCTACATATTCCTGATGCTAAGAAAAAATGGTCGCCATATTCTCTACATGTGATCCAGAATGGATCCCGAAATCAAAATGGGTCCAGGAAGGCCTAAAAATCAAAATTTCTTAGAATGGATTCAAAATGGACTTATGTGTGGGCCTCATTGATACAAACCCAACGCAAATTGAACGAGCTCAAACAAACGTCGTATGCGAAATATATCGCGGTTTCTTCGTTTTTTCAAACATGCAAATTTTTGATGATTGTGTAGTCTGTACAATGTTGACGTGGAAGATGATTGTACATGACGTACATATGTAAAATGATGTTGCAGGTACAGTGGCATGTTGATTGGGTAGATGATGTTTACAAGTAGATGAATCATCATTGGACATGTGACATGTATTTGGTGAATGTAAAGGTGCCACGTGGCACCCATTCATTGGTAGATTGTTGGGAAAAATTGCATGGACTCCCGAGGAGTCGAACCCGTGACCTCTGGTCTGGGTCATAGAGTTTTGGTAGGGCTGAGCTACCAGCCCGCCCACTTTAGGTCTTGTTATATAAGGTATAAAACATATATTTGAATGCAAGTGGGGGTTCATTCGATGGATTAAAGGGATGGGGTCTAGCCCCATCCCCCGGTGCGATAGCATGGAATATGTACCATATAACCTTAACTCTACAGTATTGTGTTGGTGCGCGGATACCAGTTGGATTTTATCCCGATGATGTTCCACGTGACTACACCATATGTCCACCGGTTTAAACTTTTGGCGCAGATATGTTGTGGATAAGCACTCGGTCGACCGGGCTAGCCTGCCGACCAAGGCACGCGACTAGGGGCCCAACCAAATACTTTGTGCATGGAAAAGGGGTAAGGCTAGGACACATGGCCACACATGTGACCGAGGGCCGAAGTATGGGGGGCTAAATACCAGGGGCCAGTGCACCAGCCTTAGCACTTGGCCACATGGCAACGCTCCATATGCTCAGGGACCTGGAGAAAAGGGGTTGCACCTGAATGTTTTCCAATTAGTGGGTATTTTGACCTTATTATAAGATTTTAATTGATTTAATGCCTGATATTGATGGATTTTAGCCATTTTTGGAGGATCTGGATCCCTTTTTGAGGCTAGATCTTGGGGAGAAGTTGGGAGGTTGTTACCCACTTCAAGCCTATATAAACCAGAGGTTCTTGGAAGCCTTAGGGAGGTTCAAAATAGGAAAATGCCGACGAATTGAAAAGACAAAGCCATTTTTATGCAAGGAAGCCATTGCGGAGAGAAACTTTGCGGGCTATTTCTAGGAGCTTCGTTCATCCATTTTCAGTGCCGCCAGTTGTGATGGGTTCTTGAGATCTAGAAGAACACAACCAGATTAGTTTTTAATCCATTTGGAACATTTATGATATACTTTTGAAGCTTTGAATATAAATAAGAAAGCCTCACCCACTGAGACAAAGGCCCGGAGACATAGGCGATATTGCCGAACTCCATTATCAACTTTGTTGTTTATGGTTTGTTTTTTCTTTATGCTCATTTCCAGATATGTATATGTTATTATGGCTTCCATGTTTCATCATTAATTCTTCCTCTTTCATCATTTTCCTAAATGGTAAATGAATTCATGTTTTAAAACTTAACCATAGTCTTTAAAATATCTTTTTGGATCAAGTGGTATCAGAGCTAGTTGATGGTTGGTTTTTGAGTTTGCATGATTACCAAGGAAAAGCTAAATCGTGGTGAAGGAAATATTGTTGAAGAGAATCCTAAGATTGGATCGAGAAAGAGAACTTCTCAAAGTGAGAAGATGGCATCAGAAGAGGGACTTTCTCATGAAGAGAAAGAGTTTCGAAAGACTTTCTTTGCCATGTCGAAGATGATGAAGGTTTTTTATGACGATTACTTGGAACAGAAGAGATCGATTCTAGGTGAATCTTCAAAGGTCAAAAATGAAGAAGGAAAGGATCCTCCTCAAACTCCTCCTTCATCTCCTTCTTCTCCATCAACTTCTTCTTCTTCAAGTTCAAGTTCTAAAACCATCGCAAGAAAACATTCCCACAAACATAAAAATGACATGTATTTACTTAAGCTTGATGTGAAGTTTGAATTACCCATGTATGATGGTGAAGTCAATGCAAAGAGGCTTGATAAATGGGTTAGACAGATGGAGATTTATTGCAGTGTGCAACAAATAAATAATGAGGCAACTCAAATCAAATTGGCATCGCTTCAATTTGCAGGCACAACACTCATCTAGTGGCAAAGCAAGTTGCAAAATGGCATGCAACAAGTGGGTAATGTATTTCCATCATGGAAAGTTTTTGTTTCTGCACTTAGAAAGAAATTTTATCCTTTGGGTTATAAAGAGAATGATTTAATTGAATGGCAAGGTCTTAAACTAAGAAAAGTAAAAACAGTGCAAGAATACACAGATGGATTTCTTAAAATGGCATTGATGTTAGATATTCCTTTACATAACCAAGAAACTCTTATGAAGTATATAGGAGGTTTACCTGCACATATTCGTAACACTGTATTTATGTTTAGACCTGATAATATTGATGAGGTTTCAGTTCAAGCAACATACATTGAGGCATGGAAAACAAGAGTTGGTGTATCAGGGAAATCGTCTTCAAGAAAAGAGGACAAAAGGAAGTGGAATGGAAAGAAGGAAAATTCAGTGGCAATAAAGGAAGAGAAGCCCTCTTGCAAGCATTGAAAGAAAGAAGGGCATGATGAGGAGCATTGTTGGCAATTGCATCCCGAAAAGAGACCAAATTGGTTCAAAGAAAGGAAAGGGAGGCAAACAGTTGCAACAACAACACGACCAACAAACTTGGGATTGGATTCAAGTGGTGAATCTAAAATTTCAGCGGTTGGTTTGACAGGTAAAATTGGTGATGGATATGATTCTAGAAGTAAATTTTTTCACATAAGGGTCATAATGAGACATACTAAGGTCGACACATTGATAGATAGTGGATCTCAATCTAACTTTATTTCAGAGGAATTGGTTAAACAATTTGGATTAAACACTCAGATGCATCATAAGCCTTACTCACTTAAATGGATAAGCAACAATCATAAATTGCACATACCAAAGAAATGCACAATAAAATTTTCAATTTCATCTAAGTTTGTGGATGAGGTAATGTGTGATGTGGTGCCACTAAATGAATGTGGAATGGTCTTAGGTGGTCCTTATTTGTATGATCACAAAGAAATCTTCTACATGGAACATAATCAATATCACTTAATCAAAACAGACAAAGAATATGTTCTACATGCTCATCACTTAAAAGCAAATCAATCTCTTCAAACAGTGGAACAATTAAGAAAGGAAGCTCATGCAAGAAAAACACCTATAATTGTCCCAAATCAAGTAATTGATCTTAAGCAAGAACATGACATGATTGTAGAATGGAAGATCAATCATACTTTGCTTCAAGATAAGCTAATGTCGTGCAAGTATTACAAACATATTAACTCATTTGCAGTCATATTTTTGATGTTATCATTAGTAATGTTGTCAACATGGATGATATTGACTTCAGTAAGATGTGACAGAGTACAAGTGGCTAAAAATATGTTGTCAATTATCATGGTTGTTTACAGTTGATCTTGATGAGACAGGTGCACATGATAGAGTTTAAAGACAGAGAACAAGTGGGGTGGCATATCCCACACTTGATGATTGATTAGTATCCTTTTGGAGGACCAAAAGGTCTTAGTGGGGAGGTGTGATCCAGAATGGATCCCGAAACCAAAATGGGTCCAAGAAGGCCTAAAAATAAAAGTTATCAGAATGGATTCAAAACAGACATGTATAGGCCTCGTCGATACGAACCCAATGCAACTTGAATGGCATCAAACAAACGTCGTATTCAAAATATATCACAGTTTGTTTGTTTTTCCAAACATGCAAAATTTTGATGACTGTGCAGTCCGTACAGTGTTGAAATGGTATCTAACTATACAGGTCGTACAGTCGTACAATGACATGGCATGATGATTGGGAAGATGATGTTGACAGGTACACGAATCATCATTGGACACATGGCATTTATTTGGAAAATGTAAAGGTGCCACATGGCACCCATTCATTGGCTGATTATTGGGAAATAATTTATGGACTCTCGGGGAGTCGAACCCATGACCTTTGGTCTGGGTCGGAGTGTTTTGGCAGGGCCAGGATACCATCCCTCCCACTTTAGGTATTGTTATATAAGGTGTAAAACATATATTTGAATGCAAGTGGGGGTTCATTTGACAGATTAAAGGGTTGGGGTCTAGCCCCAACCCCCGACGCGATAGCATGAAATCCATACCATATAACCTTAACCTTGCAGTATTGTGTTGGTGCGCAGATACTAGTTGGAGTTTAGCCCGGTGATATTCCATGTGACTACACCATATTCCCACCGGTTTAAACGTTTGGCGCAGATATGTTGCGGATAAGCACTCAATCGGTCGGGCTAGCTTGTCGACCAAGGTGCACAACCAGGGGGCTTGACCAGGGGCCCAACTGAATACTTTGCACGTGGAAAAGGGGTAAGGCTAGGATACATGGCCATACATGCGAATGAGGGCCGAAGTATGGGGGGATAAAGACCAGGGTCTAGTGTGTAAGTTTTAAACCTGCGAAGTAAAGCAATGCATATAGATTCTTAAGCAATAGAGAAATTAATCAATGGCTCATACACAAAGTACACAAAGATTTTATACCGGGAAAACCTTTCTTATTTTCATTATATCAAATTTCACCATTCACCATACAATATATACAATGTTTTTAGGTATTCCGTAGATACCAAAACCCTAATCCCTTAATCCGGGATTAATTTACAANCGGGAAAACCTTTCTTATTTTCATTATATCAAATTTCACCATTCACCATACAATATATACAATGTTTTTAGGTATTCCGTAGATACCAAAACCCTAATCCCTTAATCCGGGATTAATTTACAAATCCGCTAAAAATAGCAAAAGCCGCCCAAATTTTTTTTTGGGGCGTTGCCCCGAACGTTGCGCGTAACCAAGGGGGGGCATACCTGCCCCCCCCTGGGACCCCCCTAGGAAAGCACTTGACACACATGAAATAGCTCTAGGTGAAGAGATTGTCAGACGCAGTTGTCATATCTGATGCACCCACACACACACACATGCAAAGAATATAACACATACCCAACACAACACACCAACCTTAGTGCTTGGCCACATGGAAGTGCTCCACATGCTCAGGGAACTGGAGAAAAGGGTATGCACCTACAGTTTTCCCAATTAGTGGATATTTTTACCTTATTATAATATTTTAATTGATTTAATGCCTGGTATTGATGGATTTTAGCCATTTTTTGAGGATCTGGAGCCATTTTTGAGGCCAGATCTTGGGGATAAGTTGGGAGGTTGTTACGCACTTCAAGACTATATAAACTAGAGGTTATTGGAAGCCTTAGGGAGGTTCATAACAGTAAAATGATGAAGAATTAAAAATCCAAAGCCATTTTTATGCACGAAAGCCATTGAGGAGAGCAACTTTGCGGGCCATTTCTGGGAGCTTCATTCATCCATTTTCAGTTTCGTTAGTTGCAATGGGTTCTTGAGATCTAGAAGAACACAACCAGATCATTTTTTAATCCATTGGTCACTTTTATGATGTTATTTAGAATATTTGAACAGAAATAAGAAAGCATCACCCACTGAGACAAAGGCCCGAAGACGTAGGCGATATTGCCGAACTCCGTTATCAACTTTGTTGTTTATGGTTTCTTTATTATTATTTTCAGATATGTATATTCTATTATGGTTTCCATGTTTCATCATTAATGCTTCCTCTTTCATCAGTTTCCTAAATGGTAAATGAATTCATGTTTTAAAACTCAACCATAGTCTTTAAAAGATCTTTTTGGATTAACAGGTGGCAATGTAGTCTCCTTTTTTGTTTCCTTGTGCACTTGTTCTTGCACGTCCCTCAGCTTCGCCAATGTGGCCTTCATTTCTGGGTCTCCCATGAACTCTTCCCACACCTTCACACTCTCCTCACAAAGTTTTGTGTAGTCATCTTTGAATTTCTTAATCTTGTCAACTGTTGTTTTTTATGTCCTCACCCTTCCTACACACACCTCTGGTGGTCTTCTGGCTCTAATCCTTAGTTGTAAATCCTATATATTCTCTCTAAATCCCTTCATGAATTCACCAATATTCAACAATTATTCCTCCAATTGGCCTCTATGACCAGGGGAACTTCTAGTACCGACTTATATAATTTATGGACACTTGTCTCTGTCTTCTACACCAGGGCTTCAACTTCCTCCTTTCTTGTAGTGATTTCATGGCCCTTTCCTCTGCTCCCTTGTTATTCTTTATAACTTCCTCTATGTGGCCTTTAATTTCCTTATTTCTTTTAAGGGCCATATCATATTATGCCTGCACTTAGTCATTTTCATCTCTTATTCTGTCCAAGTCGCAGTGCGCTGGATATCCTCTATAATTTATTTCTTGCACCAATTATTCTTGTAAGTCATGTATTCTTTGGATGGGTAGTCTTGATATGACTATATTAATCTGACCCAATGCATTTATTTTCTCTTGCAATTCTTCTGTAGACAACTCTTGCATAGCTACCTCAATCTATATGGTTCTATGTTACTATGTGAGTTGTGTTAGGGTTGTCTGCATGTTGTCCTCTTTGGTCTCGAGTCATGTGGGTGGTTCTTCCCCTGACTTGTTTTCTTTCATGACACATGTTGTTTCTAGGAGTTGTTGAAGGATTCCTACCTGATCCCAAACCTTCTTCTGTTCGTCCTTGAGCTTCTTTGGAGCTTCCTCCCAGAGTTCCTATGTGGAATCTCAGCTCTGGTACCCAATCCTATCCATATAATCATTGGTTAAGATATAGAACGAGGTTTTCCACTATGCCTTATCTTTCTTCTGCACCCCTCCTGTTTATTTTGGCCCCTTATATTTTCTTTTGAGTACTGCGTTAGGGACTGTAGATTGGCCAGGACGATTTCCTACACCATTTGTCTGATCTTGTTCTTCCTCCTTTTTGTCTTGGTCTTTGTCCTCTTCTGAGGGCCCTGGATTTTCTGTTGGATTCTTCCAATTATCCTCCCAGTCATTGATTATTAAATGCACGTCTTCTAGTGTAAACTGGTAACTCGTTGGTACCCATTGTCGCGCAGGATCCTTTTTGGATTGGACATATAGACGGTGCATGTTGGCTCTAAATAGTGTGATATCCTTGAATGTGACGAACAATTCCTCTGGTATGCATGGTTTGGTCTCCACTACATTCATAATAAACTTCAAACAGGTATAAAAGGTGGCATTGTTGTCATTTTGTCATCTCTTTATTGTTGTGTGCCACAAATTGGCATACCTAGCAACCAAAGGGTTGCGAGATGAAGTATGCATGCACTAGTAATATGAGGGCTCTTGCCATCCGACCAGCGCAATGAGGATGAGTAACCATGCATAGTGAAACTTTGTGCCCTTCTCCTGGGCATCCGTGCAATCCTGTAAAAATTGGTTAAACAAAAATGGTTCCTAGTTCATCTAAACGCCTTTCTTGCATTTCTCTACAACTAAAATTAATGTCTTTGACACTTCATCTCTCTGACATTTGTGCAATATTTTGCATACCAAAACCTACATCATAAAACTAACATTCTTTTCATTGATTCTCTTCACATCCAGACCCCTTTTTCCTCTGAATGTGTCATTTTTTTCTTTCATGGCTTCAGAGAGGGATCACTCTCCCATTTTTTGATACAATAATGATGGGTCTTCTCTTGCTTTTGTCAACCCTGTGATATGTTCAATTAACATAGTATCAATCGAGACTAGGGGGATCCATCCAGAGTGTCCCCCCATGAATGCAGTGAAGTAATACCTTAACACAAGCATTGATTTTCGTACTTTGTCTGAAATGTGTAATTTCGAACAAGTTCAATATCCATGCTTTCTCCAAGCCCGACGCCCATTCCTATGGTTATACTATAAATTGTCTTGTGTCTGGGGCAGTCTTCGCGCATAAGTATTGATCCCTAGAAAAGGCGGGGAGTTTTTATGAATAGGTGATATCGTGATCCATGAACTTCAGGTTGGCCACCTTCCCGAGCATGTCTTCATCACTAATGGCACTGTTCAGAGCTAGTGCTATGGGAAATCGATACTTTGCATACATTGGTACATCTAATGGGGGTGTGTCATCCTTTCCTGGAGTTAAATCATATCTGTGAAAAATTGTTAGTGGCGTCGAGGTCAACGTTTCAACCACTTCCTTGACCTCCACATCTATTATTGGTCGCTTCAATTGTTTCTTTGCTATGACAGATAACTATCCCACTCTTGGTGCCACCATTCATTCTGTGTCATGGACTTGTTGTTGGTACAAGGGTAGACCCATGTTTCAATGCTTAACAATGAACCAAAAAAACCCCGACTACCGGCCCTTTCGAAAACACCTACGAAGCAGGAAAAGTCTCACCCCAAAGTAGAAGAAGGGGGGGTTATAGAACACATGTGTCTATAACTAGGATGGGACAAAGATCTGTGACAAGAGAACTTCGCAGAATATTCTATTAACTCTTAGGAAGTGAATGTGCATTAGTTTATTAACCTCATTGACATCGTAGAGCATAATCAAATACATATCTAGTCCAGTAACAACAAGTGATTATGCACCTTGAACACTTAACACTTAGCACTTTGATTCATATTTAGCATTCATTTACCCTTTAACATAAGTAAAGTACTTAAGAAACAAAGTATCTATTCATTACACATCATAACCAAAGCACTAAGAAAATGCATAACAAAAATACACGACACAAATCAGACCATGAAACACCAGATATACATGGTTCACCCCAGGGTGAAGCTACATCCACAAACTGCTTCACCTCTTTATTATTCACAAAAATATTACACCCAGTCACTCATGTGCACTAAGCCATAGAGTCAAAATTCACGCAAGACAAGAGATCTGCGCACTAAGCACTAGATCCTCCTTCTTCGCCTTCCAAAAATAGGTCAAATGCACAGAGCCACTATGTTGGCAAATGTTTAACAGGTAGCGCATGCTTGTCATTGATGGAAAGTACAACAGTGAAGATGACATGAGTATAGAAAGAATGCAACAGACGGGCATCAAAAGTAGTTTGGGAAGACCCTGCAGAGAAAGCTCGATAAGATCAGAAGAGATAGTGCAGAAGATGGTTGGCATGCTTTATAGGAAGTATGAGCTTGTCATTGATGGCAGGATCAGAGTGTGCATCGATGGAAAAACAGGAACAAAGTAAGCTCAAAAGGAATTAGCGTAGAGTCAAATGAAGTGCGTAGGTGCGCACCAGGGATGAGGTTAACTCATGACTAAAGCTCAAGGGAGATAGCGTACTTAGGATCACAGGCGGATCAAAGGTCGAGGCCTTTGACACTTAGAAATTCTTCCAAGTAAGGAGGATGCGTAAGCTCGGAGGAGAAGCCTCAGTGATCGTTGGATCCCATCCCGAATTCCCGATGACCGTCAGATCTCAATGTAGACAAGAGGAGAGCGCAGATATGGAGGATAGATCTTAGGTGTTAGATCCGAGCACAGGGTCTGACCACCGTTGGATCGAGGAGAAACTGCATGCTCTTTAAAGTGCAAGGAGTAGAGGGCTCACAAAATCCTGAAAGAAGGAGGCCCGTCCATCTTTAGGCAGGACACGTGGACACAAATCAACATTTCACTGAATGGAGAGTCAAAGGAACGGGGTTCCCTAACCTCTCAAAATCGCTAAATGCGAAATTGCGACTTAACCACAGCCGTCAGATCAAGATGTGATCTGCACCGTTGATCCAACTCCATTTCAGAGTTTCGCGGATTGAGAGTTGGAGATGTCAAAGAATAATAACCACAGGAATCCCAAAATCGCGATATGCAATATTGTGATTTAATCGCAGCCGTCAGATCAAGATGTGATCTGGACCGTCGATCCGACTCACGTCAGCAAACCATGTCAGCTAAGAACACGTGGCACAACCAGGTAATGACAAGTGTCAGACTGATTCAACATTTCAAGTACATGTAAGTCATGAATCAGGGTGACACGTGGCAGGTATTTGACACATGTGATGTCAGCAGGTTTACACCACTTTGGAGTTTCAGAAATCGGGAGATAGAGATGTCAAGAAACTCTCAGCATCAGGAGTCCTGAAATGCCAAATTGCGAAACGCCAAAATCTCGTCAACCGTCCATCTCTGGGGGTTATGTGGACCGTTGATCGGACTCCCTTTCGGAGTTTCCTGGATCTGGATTTGGAAGCATCAAGAACATTCATCACAGGAATGTTGAAATTGCGATATGCGAAATCGTGAAATGATCTGAGCCGTCAGATCAAGTGGTGATCAGTACCGTTGATCTCATGCCATTTTGGGGTATCGAGGATCACGACTTGGAGAGTCAATATGTCTCATCTCCAGACTCACAAAATGCGAAATCATGAAAGCACCTTATGCATAAGGCTGTGGTCACAACCCTTGGTCACATCAGCGAGAGATGGAGGAAAGAGCTAGAGAAACAAAGCTTCGATTCGGGGATCGCGACTGGGAATGTTGAGATGCATGGTCACACGAATGCCGAATTGTCGAATGCCAAAATGCCGAAATGAATGCAAAATCCCATGGAATCAATCCAACGGTGCAAGTGAATTAGAACAAGATTGGAGGGCTACTGTAACACGTCGTAGTATAACTGCTAGAAAGCATTGATGGTCTTTGCGAGAGAATTCGAAGAGACCTCTGTGTGATCGCCAGAGAAGATGAAGAGTCTCTAAGATTCATCCAGTGAAGCAAGACGATGGTTAGGGGGATTAACATATGGATGAGCGTTGAAGCCTGTAACTGAAACATAAGGCATAAGATCGACTGTGCCAGAGAAGACGAGGAGTCTCAACTGCCAGAGAGGCTGAGGATTCTTAGCAGATCACCCAGTGATGCTGAACGCGTGGTGGTAACCACCAGAGAAGCTGAAGAGTTGTGATGATCAAGAAAATCACTCTAGATGTGCAGTAGATTGGGCACGGAGTGAGCATGTAGTGGCATGGAAAACATTGCATGCACAAGGAGCACAGGGACTATAAGAATGTTGAACAAAGAAGAGAGTGGGTTGTTGTCATGGGGAGGATTCAAGTGTGAGCAAGGAGGCAAAGCACATGAGCAAAGATGCACGCTAGAGGAAGGTGGAATCAAAGGGATATGGTGCAGAGAGTATAAAAGGAAGAAGAATAGAAAGTGCAAGGGGCATGCAGAAGACACTGATGCAAATAGGACAGAGCAACACAACA